>JAVSBS010003728.1:20661-45482 GCA_033124195.1 Coracias cyanogaster | reverse complement strand
CCATCCCTGGCACCATTGCAGGTGAGGTTGGCCAGGGCTCTGAGCAACCTGCTCTAGTTGCAGATGTCCCTGCTCCCCACGTTTTTCTTTGATTTGATGGTAGAAACCCCAGCTCTGTGTCCCTACCATCCCACCGTTTCCCCATGTTGTAGTGTACAGTGGAGCAACTTCTGAGCCATCTTGATGCTTTTCTGTTGACCTATCTGTGGGGTTACCCCATCCTCATCTTCTGGCCCAGGACAAGCAGGCTGTCGAGCACACGTGGACTAAGATCTAAGTAGACTGGTGATACTCCTGATAGGTGAGAGGAGACCCTGGACTGATCCTCACAAAGGAGAAAAGCTTTTAAATGTCTCAGTTAACTGGATGGCATCTCTGTTGTTCCTTATTAAGACACAGTAAGATCATCAGAGCCTGGAGCCTTCTGAGGCCCTGATTTCCCATATGGAGACTGTCACATCCATGTTTTTTTATTGTGACTCTGCAGGTCTGTACGACTTCAAGTAAAAATAAGTAAAATTATACAAAGCTCACATGAACATACTTTATCAAAGTAGGGATTACGTGTCTCTCCTAATGGAGCAAAAAAAGAAAGGCAGAGTGACCTTCTCAGCACAAGATGGTGAACAAGCCATGAGTGGGAAGCAGAATTCAGGTTTACCTCCTACATCCGCACCTGATGAATTCTGTCACCTACAGAGTAATAAAAAAAAAAAAATTACTTCCTCCATGTACTATAAAAAAAATAGCTATCTACACACCCTTATACATATCTGTTATATAAGACATGGAGAGCTGTGAAGGAAACACTTTTTTCCCTCTGTAGCTGGATCTAGATGTAGAGGATGTTCCTGGGAGACCTTATTGCAACCTTCCAGTACTTAAAGGAGGCCTGCAAGAAAGCTGGGGAAGGACTTTTTACAAAGGCTTGTAGTGATAGGATGAGGGGTAATGGGTTCAAACTGGAAGAGGGGAGATTTAGATTAGAAATTAGGAAGAAGTTCTTCACTCTGAGGGTGGTGAAACACTGGCACAGGTTGCCCAGGGAAGTTGTGAATGCTCCATCCCTGGAGGTGTTTAAGATGAGGTTGGACAGAGCTTTGAGTAACTTGGTCCAGTGGAAGGTGTCCCTGCCCATGGCAGGGGGCCTGGCACTAGATGATCTTTAAGGTGCCGTCCAACGCAAACCATTCCATGATTCTTTACTGTTCATACCGTGTCTTGCAAACCCCTGCGCTTTGCTGCTGTAGCTGTTGCAGTTTGTTACCAGATTTTCACTTTGTGATTGCTTGATGGAATGGCTAGAATCAATGAAGGCTATTACTCCAAAATTACTTTAGTCATCAAACATACAACAAAACTCAGCATTCTTATACTGTAACAGTCCCTTTTCTTCTTATTTTAGCCCACTAATGAATGATGGCACAAATTCTGGCAATGTTGGAAACCTCAGCTCAATGCCAACGGCTGCACCTCCTTCTAGTACCGGGGTAAGGAAAGCATGGCATGAACATGTCACTCAGGACCTGCGCAATCATTTAGTGCATAAACTGTAAGTATTCACCAAGAGTGTGTATTTTTCCTCAATGTTTTTAAAGAATTTCAGTAGAGCAGTTCCACTCTTAAACTGGAAAGTTGTTGGGAAAGTTATCAGTAGTGGTTCTCTGATGCTGGGCCACAGGATGTTACCTTTAACCCTCCTCTTCAGTTCATTCTTCATGCTCATTAAGGCACGGGCATGGAATTAGTTTATATTACTAGTAAATTCGCTCTGCTGGAGTAAATAAGCTTTTAGACTCCAGACTGTTAAACCTCACATTTTTTTCATCATTGAATTTGCTTTAATCTTGTGGGAAATAGTATAATACTGATTTCTTTTTTTAAACCATTTTGATACGCTTTTGTGTATCTAATCAATGAGGGAATGGTGAGGGTGAATATCATAAAGCTGTATTGAGTATTTTTTTTCTCTGAAGAATTTCTATTTTATTCTTTCTCCTTTCTCATAGTGTCCAAGCCATCTTCCCCACTCCTGATCCGGCAGCACTGAAGGATCGCCGCATGGAGAACTTAGTGGCTTATGCCAGGAAAGTGGAAGGAGATATGTATGAATCTGCTAACAGTCGGGTATGTTGCTTCCATCCAGCTATTCAGTATGTTTTAAAGAACAGTAATGTCACAAAGCTCGTAAGCGTAATGAAACCACAGAGAATCATTTCCCTGCTCTCTTATGAAGGAAGTCGTGCTTCTGTCTAGCTGCATAGGCCCAAGCAGTCTGGTTAATGTCATTTCAAGTTCGTTCATCTCCCTCAGCTCCATGAAGACTACACAACGTTGTCCCAGCCCTGTTTGCATCCCTTCTGAAAGTGCGGTTGAGGACTCTGGAGTTCAGCTTGCAGTTCTTGATGTTTCCCTTACACAGACTCTTTGGAAGTCTGTGTAAATAGTAGTTTAAAGACTTTATTAATGCCTCTTTACCATGGGAAGTTTTCTCTAGGATTCAGTCTTGTGACACTGCCTGCCTCTTTCCCGCACTGTTGGAATTATTTCTTCCCTGCTCAGCAGCACCAAGAGTGATTTGACTAAGACACGTAGCTCTTCCACGTCTCAAAATAAGTCGTCAGTTTGCTGGCGTTTGGCCTTTTGCATGGGAAACAAGACGGCATTCCTGTTCTTGTTCACTGTTTTTGTAAAGAGGTGTCAGTTCAAATCTGTTACTCAGAGGGAGCAAACCCCTGTTGACTGAAATGCAGCGGGTGCTATTTTGTTATGGTCTTGGAGGTCTTACCTGATCAGAATCTTGAGGTCTCTTCTTAAATAAGGTAAGAGTATCTAGAGAGAGTAGTTAGTGGCATTTCAGGCGGGTGACACTTAGTCTGCCTCTCTCAAACTATCTCCAAGAGCTGAAGGTGGAATGCAAGTTTTTTCCTAGAGGTAGACAGTGACCATGCTCATAACGCAGCTGCTGTGTCAGCGTTGGTCAGGGACAATATCCTGTTCTCCTTGTGGCTATCAAGAGGTGGTTTAGGAAGGAGGACATGTGTGGTCAACCTTGGTCATCCTGGCAGCTTTAGAGAACAACTTTAGAGAGAACGAGGATTTCGTAGATATATAGGCGTCTAAATACCTTCTCAGTAAGGACGAGCGTAGTACACCTGTGATTATAAAATTATCTTCTCACCTCTATGCCAAATACCCAGAAGTGTCTTCTCTTCACCCCTTAAAACATCTATCAGAGCCTTGTTGCCAGAAGTCTCTTTTATGGGAATTCATCTAACATTGTTGGCTCCAAGCAGCAAACTTGGAAGAAGGGAGTAGTTTGGAAAGCATTAATGATGTCATGAGGAGTTGCATCCTCCTTTCAGAGGAGCATCCGTTCTGCTTTGACGTTAAAGAACTGATTAGCATGAGGCATCATTGTAAGCAGTTTGACGTTGCTTTAGTGGTATGTGCTCCTTGTGAACACATCCTTTTGTAGGAATCTTTGCGGTGGGAAAGTAGCAGAATATTAAATGGACAAGTAGGAAGTTGTAGGTGAAGTGTCTTGAGCAGGAGGAGGGAAGGGGCTCTAGTGCTTTTGTACGGGACAGCAGAAAGTGGCTGCACCAATGGACTCCGGAGACATTTGGAGGGAAGTGACCTGAAACCAAAGCTTGATATTGCAACACTGGACCTTCTTAACAAGGCTGGTGAGGAATACCTCAGTCATATTGGTCTTCTGAAATGAGCTCAGTCATAACAAATCCTAGTTTTGAGGAAAATTGGCTGAAGACAAAATGATTGTAGGACAAGCATCACTCAGCCTTTGCTCCGTGTAACACTGGGTTTTAAGAGCATGGGTGACCCCACAAAGGAATTGTAATCTTGAGGGTTTGGGGTTGTTTTTTTGCCTTTAACAGGTGCGTAATCCCATGCACTTGGCAGATGTGTCCAGCAGCTTCTGACAAGCAAAATGCTCTACCTTGCTGTGCACCGTGCCTGTCTTATTTGATCTGTTGTCAATGTGGATTGAGTAAAATGGATTTTTCATCTTGTACAGATGTAGCATTTAGTTGTCTGTGCCTGTGGACTATTTTTCCCTGATTTCCTCCATTCCTTTGGGAGTTGGACTGTTTTTGTTCCCTGCGATGGCTGTCAGTAGTCAGACTCTTTAGGAAAAGAGTGGTTCCTCTCCGTAAGAACTGATCTGCCCTTAACTTCAGGAGACAGATGTTTACTCAATGTAACCGCGTTGCTGGGGACATCTTTTTCTTTAGTCTCTGCATTAGTGGAAGTGTTTATTATGAAGATAACACTTAAAAATCATTAACACTTGAACTGAGTCACAGCTTCCTGTTGGTTTTTGTCCAAGCAACAGAGAACCTGCAGTCGTGTCCCTTGTCTGTGCATCTGCTTGGAGCAGATAACAATGGATAGCCACAAAGCCACGTCTCGTGTGTTTTCTGAAAGCTTTATTTTTCCTTTTCTGCATTAAAGCAGTAATGAGGCAGTCTCAATTAAACACAAATCTGAAAAGAAATATTTCTTCTTGAATATATACACCAGTCTATTTAAAAAATGAAACCTGCAGGTGACTACACGGGTTCTGTTGCTGCTTTCTTATACTTTAAGCTGACTTCAATATTTTTATTTTTTTTTTCTTTTTCAGGATGAATACTACCATTTATTAGCAGAGAAAATCTATAAGATACAAAAGGAACTAGAAGAGAAGCGGAGGTCTCGTCTGCATAAGCAAGGGATGCTGGGGAATCAGCCGGCCTTACAGACCCCGGGACCTCAGCCCCCTGGTATCCCGCAGGTGGCTGCTGCCATGGGCCAGGCACAGCCCGTGAGGCCGCCCAGTAAGTACTTCTGAAATATAGAAGTAGCTGCTGCAGCAGTTTGTGTCCTTGGGCTCGCATGATAATCTTGAGTTCATGTTTTAAGTTGATTTTTACTGACCTTTCTTCTGTTGTGTTGCAGATGGGCCTATGTCCATGCCAACCGTGCCTATAAGTCGTATGCAGGTTTCTCAAGGTATCTATGTTTTCTTCTCTGATTTCAATTTGTGGGTTGAAAATAATTCCTAGAGGGAGAAGCTGATCTTCTCCTTTTCTTCTGGAGATGGGGTGGGGGGACCTACTGTGTCTCCCTTTCTTCAGCATCATTCTCAGCTCTGTGGCAGGAACTCGGTGCGGTCTTGTCTTAAGATCTGGCAATATGTGCTCGATACTTTGCTAGTGCCTGACAAGTAATTCAGTCCTTTCAAAAAGAGGAGCGCACAAGCAGGAATGCTGTGGATAATCTCATTTAAAACACTAACAGCAGCGGGAGGAGGAGGATGTTGGCCTGTCTCCATCAGTTAATTATCAAAAATACACCTGTAGCTGGAAACTTAGTGCGTTAATCCTAAAGTCTGTAGAACTAATTATATCCTTTCTTGGTTTCTGATGCAAAGGGCATCTAAAAAAGGCTTGTATGCACTGATCGCTTGTTATTGCTGCTTTAGGCTGCTGTGGCCTCACAGATATTGGGGTTTTTTTCCTGAAAATTACAAACCCATGACTTGCAGGTGCCAAAAAAACATCCCCAACTATTTTATTTCTTGATTGAATGTTAATAGTAAATTGAAACTTGTATTGAAATGTCCTTGAGAAATGACATACTGTAAAAATTCATCTCAATAGGAGAAAAACTTGATAGCAAGTAAGGTCCATAATTATATATTTACACCTTTATTCCTGTTAGAAAAGTTACGGTGTTTTGGAGGAATATAAATGTTTTGTATGAAAGGCACAACACCTTTTTAAGCGTATTGTTAGCTTTTGTCCCAGTTTGAGGCTAGGAGTGCCTTTAGATATATACAATAGACATTTTTTATCACATTCACTTCAAACATTTCAGTGAGGCCTGAATAAGACATTGCTGTTTCAAAGCAAATACCTGATTTTAAGAAAACTATCTGGAGGTATTACTTACAAATAGCGTCCTGTCTTTACAGCTCATCCACACTCTTCATCTTTTGCAGTTTTATTCACACACCAACAGTTACATTTCATCCTAACTGGTATTCTAAATATTTCTTGCCTCCTGATTTGTCTCTTAAGCCGAGTAATTTGCACAAAATTAAAGGAAAAAAAAAAAGATGATATGGAGGGCAGTTAAACTTTAGTCGTAGTAAATGTGAATGTTATAGTAGAGTTATACAGACGTCATGATGACTTGTTCCTAATGAGTTGTTTTGGGGGTGCATTTGCAGGAATGAATCAGTTTAACCCCATGTCCATAGGGAACGTACAGATGCCACAAGCGCCCATGGGACCCCGCGCAGCTTCTCCAATGAACCACCCTGTGCAGATGAACAACATGGGCGCTGTTCCTGCGGTTCGTACTTCTTGTTACCCAGTTCTTCTCCAAAATCGGTTTGATTACATTTAGCCGTGTTAACACTCTTCTAAAAAGGCCATCTCAGAGAGCAGCAGTGTAAATTGTAGGATAACTTCATGGAAATGTACAGAATCTGTCAGGCTTTTATTGAGGCGTTTGCTTTCAATACTTATGTTGGTATTAAAAAAAAAAAAAAAATCTTTAGAGAGGTAGATACCAGAGATGCAATAATCTCCAACGGTCTGTGGAGGAGCATAGTTCTTTAACAGAAACTGTGTCTTTGCAGTATATATACCTTTATTCCTCCACGAAAACATGTTTTTATTCCTTAAAAGAACAAAAAATCTTTTCAGTTTCACTGGTTTATCTCTGTTAGCTCAGAGAACAAAATGGGAGTTTTAACACTCTTTGCAGAGTTTGAATATTACCTGTTTAACGTTCTCATGAGTACTGTGGAACAAACGCTGAAGTTAAGTGCACATGCCTGCTTCCGTTTCATTTACTGAAGCCACTTTTCCTTCTATTTTTTTGGGGCCTATCTTTTGGTCAGTTATGCTGAGGGTATTTTCATTTTCCTGCTCTGTAATACTAAACAGTAATATCTTTAATTCGGGTGTTAACTTTTAGATGGCAATGTCTCCTTCCCGAATGCCTCAGCCACAGAACATGATGGGAGCTCATTCCAACAACATGATGGGTCAGGCTCCCAGCCAGAACCAGTTCCTCCCCCAGAATCAGTTCCCAGCATCTAGTGGGGCTATGAATGTGAACAACGTGGGCATGGGTCAGTCAACAGCCCAGGCCGGGGTGGCACAGGTAAGATGTATTTTCTAATACTTGAGTTACTTATTCTTAATTATTTTCTTCTAATTTGTTTGTTTACATGTTGGTTGTTTATTGTAGTCACCTCTGACTGTTGAGGACCCTGGGTTACATCTGCCTTCTTCATAAACTCTTAAATAACCTACCTACATATGCTAACTGAGGTCAAGGCCATGTAATTCTTGATTTAAATTCTAAAAAATGCTTACTAATGAGATTGTTTAGGGGAAATATCGGAAGTTGCATTACGGAATGTTTATGAGTACGTACTTTTGTCTTTGTGCGAGCCTGAGTAGCTGACTTGAAATCAAGAATTACAATAAAGTGATTGGGGAAGATCTTTAGAGTTTGTTTTAACCCCTCTACTTGTGAAGAAAAAAAAGTGGGCTTCTTTGTAACATTTTTCTGTTACGGCAGTGGTCAGTGAAGCAACAGTTGTGCTGATGATACCACAATATATGCTTTTCCACAGGGAGAGGCTTGTTCTTTAACTTGCAGTCCAAGTAATTTAGATTAGTTGAGACCCCCAGAGTTGTGTGGTCCAGCCCCACCCTCAAAAAAGAGGTAACTCAGATAAGGTTACAGATGGCTCTGTTGAGTCAAGGGTGGAATATGTTCAGGATGGAGCATCTACAGCTTCTTGGGCCCTGGCTCAGATGTTCACCTTTGTGGGGAATGTTGGTTTTTTTTTTGTAAAGCACTTATTTCAATAAAACTGATTGTGTACAGGTGATATATAAGCACATTTTAAATTTGAAACCTCACCTGCAGGAAACTATTGATTTAGATTTCTAAGAGTAAGAGGTACGGCAGAGGCCAGAGTATTCTTTTTTTATCACTAGTTATCGAATGGAATTTTTAGTAGAGTGTACAGCTTAAAAGTCTGCGTGCATTCAGAACACTTTGTCATCGCTGCTCTGAAAAACATATCCACAATTTTCTGAAGCAGCTGAAGTAGTATAATCAGAAATTAAAACGCACAAACACCAACAAAAACCCCTCCTCTGAAGTCTCGTGCCGTGCAGCGGGGCAGGCATTCAATGTATCAAACTGTCATCTAAAGCAGGGCTGCTCTGGAGTCCTGGCCTCAAGTGTGTGTTGTCTCCACACCATTTCGTATGCAAAGTCTGACCTTTGCCCAGCTAATGGCATGATTTGGAGATTGTCTGCCTCTGGGTTTCTGTCTTACTTGAAGATCATGAGGATTCCTTCGCTGTGCCAGCAGAATTAACATCAAAAGACACGCGTGGCGCATTGAGGTCTAGGAGCAGGGTCTTTGAGTAAGAGCTGGTGAAAATGATGAGAGAAATCAGAACACAGTCATTTGCAGTAGCGGCATTTGTTTATAGCTGATCTCCTAAGTAGACTTAGAGTGTACTTTTAAAGATTACTTCTGTGCTGTGATTTGAAGGATAAGCGTGATTCCCAGAGTTTTGGGAGTCACGTGTCTGTAAGAGAATCTCTCTCAAGCAGGGGCAGGTTCCCAGTGCTGCTCTTCCCAACTCGATGAACATGCTGGGACCGCAGAGTGGGCAGCTTCCATGTCCACCAGTGACCCAGCCACCCCTACATCAGACAACGCCTCCTGTGTCCACTGCTGCTGGGATGCCACCTATTCAGCACCAAACACCGGCTGGAATGACTCCTCCTCAGCCAGCAGCACCCACTCAGCCATCGACACCGGTCTCCTCTTCAGGACAGACACCGACACCGACGCCAGGTTCTGTTCCCAACGTGACGCAGACGCAAAGCACACCTACAGGGCAGACCGCGGCACAGGCACAGGTCACACCGCAACCGCAGACCCCAGTGCAACCCCCATCTGTGCCAACCCCGCAGCCATCCCAGCAACAGCCAACATCTGTGCAGGCGCAGCCACCCGGCACTCCAGTAAGTACCAGCCAGTTGTGTTGGTCATGTGTAGTGACATTCCACAAGAGATCTTCCTGTGTGTAGCACCCTGTCCTGAATGTATAGAGCCCACAGTTGTCAACAGCAGCTTCTACTTTAGACCAAAACGTGTGTAAAAATGTGCGTTCAGATGTTCTCAAGCATTGTTTGAAGGAGGGGGGCGTGTTGAATGACTTCAAACTGCTCAGAGTAAAACTGGCAGCAGTGTGCAGAAAGATGAGGCGTAACGAGCCTAATGTTGTACTTGGCCTTCATCAGAATCGGTCTTTTCTGATGAGGTTTGCATAATTTTTTTCTTTTAAGATCCAGTCAGGATGATGCACGTTTCAAGGAACGTACAGTGTTTTACTGGGCAGGTGTTTTCTCTGGAAGAGAAGCCTCTTTGGGGCAGAATTCTTCCTTGGCTTCTCTGTAAAGCAGAGTTATTACATGTGTGGTATTGAAACTTGGCTACAGTCAGCTCCTGTATCCATGTTCTGCACTGTTGTAGAATATCATCTCATGTCTCTTTTGTGCTGTTCATTTTTAGTAAAGGAAAATATTTCTATATATGCAGTGTCTTTCTTTTGTACTGTTTTTACAACAGCTATCCCAGGCAGCAGCTAGTATTGATAACAGGGTCCCCACCCCTGCCTCAGTTGCTAGTGCTGATACGAATTCCCAGCAACTAGGACCAGATGCACCAATGCTAGAAAGCAAATCAGAAGTTAAAACTGAAGAAACTGAGCCAGAGACTAGTGAGACACAAGTGGAAGCTAAGACTGAGGTAAATGAGATTCTATACAGCTTAACTGAAAGCAGTGATAGATATAAAAGCACTTAATGATGTGTCTGAATTGGTGAGCTAAGGGGCGAGAGGAGGGTAGTTACTGGAAAGTAACTGTCCTGAGGAAAGCCATGGATGGAGATGCTTTGACAATCTCAAACTAATGTTTGGATGGCTGAGGTTTGGGGCATAGATGTAACAGTACATCTCGTTGCGTCCTTTCTTAAGGTGGAGGAGGAATTACAAGGGTCTTCGCAAATAAAGGAGGAAACAGATGGAACAGAACTGAAACAGGAGCCGATGGAAATAGAAGAAAAGAAGCCTGAAATAAAAGTAGATGTTAAAGAGGAAGAGGAGAGTGGCACTAACGGAACCACTTCACAATCCACATCACCGTCTCAGCCCCGCAAAAAAAGTACGTCTATGAAAACTGAGTTCTCCTTCTGTACTTTGTTTTTACTAGCATTTGTTTTCCACAGTCTCAGCTCCTGCTGGGAGATCTGTTTTGCACGTGTGTTGCAGCATGTGGAGCTCTAGGAGATCAATAACTTGATTTTGAAAGTAGAGTTCCTTTGCCGTTACACACACCGCAGGTGAGAAAAGCATGTCACTGTGGGCTTGATCCCAGCAGTCTTCTCCCAGATTTCCAGTTTCTGCCCACAGAAGGACCACAGCAGTGAGGCACTGGCTGCTGGAGAAATTCTGTACATAAATCCCTCCCTGTACATCCTCAGCAGTGCTCTTTCAGGGGAGCTCGGTGTACATAAGGGTGCTGTCAGCAACCAAGAACATCCTTTGCTTTGTGTTTCCATCCGAGGCTGCGCACACCACCTTCACACTGAGTTTTAGCACTTGCTTCTCTGAAAATTGGGTGCTTGAACTCCTCTCCTGAATCCGTGTTCCTCCAAGGCTGGGCTTTTTGCAATGTAGTGTTTATTTAAAACCTTTCTCCTCAGAAGTAGTTAGGTCCGTAGCCTCTTAACTTCATCTCCAGCGTTAGCGTAGCTTTAGGTGTGACTGTATCTCTACTGTATGGTTTGCCAAAAGGAAACTCAATGGTGTTACAGATCCTGAATGGACTTGTTGAAATAATTTCATTCCGTGAGTTAGTAAGAAATATATGAATAAGGTTCCTAAAACAGACAAAAATGACTAACTGCAGTTATAGCATAGGCGTTGTGGGAGCCTCCAAGTTAAGTTTTTGGACTCAAACCCCATAGCTATTCAGAGATGTGTGTCTTTTGGCCTCTGCTCTTTTGAGGTGATGTTTTCTGTGGTTAGTTTTTACATTTTGACCAAAGGTAAGCTTTCAACAGCTGTCAAAAAGAAAAAGAAAGTGTGATGATCCATTTCATTACTTTTTTTCCTTGTTTCCTTGCAAAGGCAACTACATTAGGAGAACGTTACGGGTGCCTGCTTTTCAGAGTGTGATCAAGGAATCATAAAGTTTTAACGTTTATGCAGCTCGGATCTTAATCTCCTGTGTACGCCTTGGGTTGCATTTAATTACTGAACATAATCTTTTCTAATAAAACACGTTTTCCTGTAGATGATACTTTCAGTTGGTGGCACAGCGGGCCAGCCACATGTGTGCTGCAGAACGAACTGGCAGAGCCTGTTTCAAACAAAATGTGACGCAGGGAGTGGAACGCTGATTAGCATTTATAAACCGGTTCTGTTCCCCGTGGAAGGAATCACTGCTGCTTGTGAGGACTGTGCTTGCAAGTACATCGAGGCAGCTGGTTGAAAGAGGAGGATTCTTTCAGAATTACTCTGGAAGCTGCACTGTCTCCTTCTGCTGATTCAGTCTGGGTTACTACATATTTCCAGTGCCTCGTTTAGTAACACAATTTTATCTGGGAAATATTGTCACTAAGTAACCGTGTAGTATAATCCATGTGCAGTGTGGGCAGGTACAACCACACGCACAATTCTAAATGGTGACATTTTCTCACCAAGTAGTGTCCAACTTTAATAGAGCTCTTGTATTAAAATGCTAAATAAACCAAGAGGTATTCAAGAGCAAATACTGTGAAGTGTGCATAAGGGTTATGTGATGTTTTAAAGCTACTTCCCAGGCTCATCTGGAGTTTTACAGGGGTTACAGAAGTATCGGAAACTCTTCTTCCTCCCGTGCAGCCAGATTCCTGAATTCCCCGTAACTTGGGACATAGCAGATACGTGCTGCCGCTACTCGGGGTGGATGTGTCATGGAGATAAGATTAACTATAAGATAACTTAGCAAGTTGTAGCCTGATGCCTTTATTTTAAAAAAGATTCATCTAGACCCTCAGCAAGTTTTTCTTCCTCATCAAGGCTCTGCCTTCCTAAACACGGGCAACCAAACCCTTCCAAATCCAGGGGTTAGTTTGGGTTTGGTTTTTTTTCTGTGAATCTACTGTAAGCAAGATAGGAAGGGTTTTGGTTCCTTGCCTCTTCCCTTGTACTCTTCTCAAAAGAAACAGCCTAGTGCTCGTTTGGGTAGCTCCTGTCTCCTCCTTGTAGTAGGTGATTGCCTTAGTTTGAGCTCCAAGATTAGTTTTACTCGTTTCTTCCCTTCTTTATAAGATGCAATAATGCAAAACCTGCAAGGGCTTGGTTTGGGGGTGGGGTATTCAGATACTGTCCTGACTGTTTTGAAGATGTCTTCATCCTCATTTAGGAATTTTCTCTTTAGTAATCATAAGCAGGATTTCCTCTGTTTGAAAGAAATGAAAAACTTTAAAGGTAGCGTTATGCTATTCTCTGGCAGATAATACGTCATCGTGATTCAGGCAAAGATCCCATTTTCTTTTACCACCCACGCGTCCAAGACAAAATGGGATAACTGGATGCCAGCTCCTTACAATGATCTTCTAGCTGCCAGAGGAGAGCTGAGAGCATTTAATTTTGGAAAAGAGGGGGAGGGGAGAATATAAAATTTATTGTAAAATCTGTGCTTGGGGAGGTCCTGTGATCAAATGTTCTGTTATTTATTCATATTCCTTAGAGGCAGAGCAGCTTGTTCTACCGCTGAAGATGAAGGCAACGTGTCTTTGTTTTTAGGTGAAGTCATAAATTGAAATAATAACTGGATTTTGATTTTTATTTTTTTTCAGACTTCAAAATGAACGTAGGTTGTCAACTTTATCAGCAAAGACAATTAGGCTTTAAGGAACTTGGCAAAAGTTGCACTGAATCTCTGTAGTTTGGATTTAAATTAAGATTGGATTTATTTTTAAACATATTCTTCCTTAGTGTGATGTTGTTATAGGGGTTGGTACAGGGAAAATTCTAAAAGCAGTGGCAAATAAGTGGCTAGAGTAGATTATTAAAAGGTGCTTTTTGACCTTTAAATTTCATTAAATAATTTGGATTGTCAGGTTATGAACTACCTGAGCTGGAGCAACATGATTCCAGAAGCAATAAAGAATACTTCTTCTCATTAATGGAATTTATTATTTCCTTCTGTCCTCTAGAGTTCTATAATATAATTTAGTAGTTGTTTATAAAACTGAGAGTACACGGTAGAGTTCCTTTCATAGGAAAGTGCCTGCATGTACGGTATCAATGAATATGAAAGAGAATTGCCCTTTTATCGGGACTGAGATTGTGGCAACAGCTGAAATTATGACCAAGTTGCACTTGTAACAAGTGTAGGCCTCCTTTGCTCATCTTATTTTTAATCTGGTAGGTCCGAGTTGAGGAGCAGCAGCGTGAGGTCTTGACCTATCCGTCAGGCCGGATACATCTGTCTTGCAGAAGCCCTTCTCGTAGTTCTTTGTTCTGGTTCTCGTAGTCCTTCGCCATGGTTTAGGTGACTTGGGTGGTGTCTTGCCTGCTGTGTACATGAGCAGCAGCCCTCTCTCCGGTTAGAGGCAGCACACTCAAACGATCTTAAGATTTTCATCCTGACTAACCGTTTCCAGGAATCTGCAGTATCTGTAAATGGCTAAAAAAATGGAGAATTTAATGCTTCAGATTTGTGAGTAGCATCAACTTAATAGCTTGTCTTGCTTTATTTTTTGTGTGTAATTCCAGCAAGAATAGTTGAGACAAAAATAATTCCTCTGAGAAATATCAGCCAAATGAAAAAGGGGGGAAAAAAGAACTTTTTAAGGATCATAGATTTTTTTAACTAGAAGTCCCCAAAACCAATGTATAACTTACCAAATACCATTTGAGTGACAAAAGCAACAATCACCCTTGAAGGGGTCAGTGTCACCCCTTGATTTAAGTGCTTTCAACAGAACCTCTAATTGCTCCCATTTGTCCGTATCCTTCTCATAGCAGCCAGGTAGATAAATTTTAGATGCCATCCCGCTTTCCTTAGTTGTCTTTTTTCCCTCTATAATAGGCATTCTTCCCTATTGAAAGACTGTTCCTAAGGAAATAAATGTAATTACACTGCTAAGATGCTCAAAGAGCTCTCCAAGTGACTATTTTTCAGAAAACGCGTTGCCTTTCTTGTCCTTGTCATGCACTATTGAAAGAAACATGGCTGTTGCCATGCTGCTGTTGCCAAGTGGTTGTAATGGTGCATAGAAATCTGGAAGTATTAACACTTTCCAAGTGAATTAACAGTCCATCAGACCCAGACTGGTTGTATACCATGGCCAGAAAACTCCTGTGCCAGCTCTCGAGACATGTGGGTACTCTCTGTAGAGCTGGCTCTTCGGCCCGGTCCACAGCGGTGGCTTTTGCTGGAGGAATCTTGCTTGGAAATAGCAAACAAGGGTAGGAGGGAGGGGGAAGTATGCTTAATCTCTTCTCTGAAGAGCGATGGCTCATCCATGTTGAAGCAATTGGTTCTGGGTAATTTTGGGTGGTTCTTACGGCCTAGGGTATGTATCATTACGGGTTGCAGTTGTTCCTATCTTTCTGGGAATATCACCTACTGTGGGGTGAGTAAACATAAAAGCTGTGTGGTCACCTCTTGATTTTCAGTTTTGCCTCTAATCAGCCATGCAGCTCAGGAAATCCCTCTTCAGATTTTTATGTTCACATTGTTCGTTGTTTTAGTAGGGGAGTCCAGAGGTTGGGCTGTGTGGAAGGCAACTTTCTAACCTTTCTGCTTTCCATTAACAGTTTTCAAGCCCGAGGAGCTGCGCCAGGCTCTCATGCCTACCCTTGAAGCTTTGTACCGGCAGGACCCAGAGTCTCTACCTTTTAGACAGCCTGTGGATCCGCAGCTTTTAGGGATTCCGGTGAGTTGGAATTTAAAAAATACCAGTTGTTGCTGTGTTTTGTCTTTGCTTAAGCAAACATTTTGGCTTTTCTGTTCAACTTCTTGTGAACAATTGACATCTTAAAAATAAAGTGGTTTGTGTGTGTTTGAAGGACTACTTTGACATTGTGAAGAATCCTATGGACCTTTCGACTATCAAACGTAAATTGGATACTGGGCAGTACCAGGAGCCCTGGCAGTACGTGGATGATGTTTGGCTGATGTTTAACAATGCCTGGCTGTACAATCGCAAGACTTCCAGGGTCTACAAGTTTTGCACTAAACTCGCCGAGGTGTTTGAACAAGAAATTGATCCTGTTATGCAATCACTTGGCTACTGTTGCGGGCGCAAGGTAGGTATGCTGGGGGAGGGAGTTGTATTCTTCCAAAGAGCTGAGATTTTTTTAATCAGATCACACATACACTTTGTATACTCTTCTTTAAAAATTGAAATACTGAATGAAACGGTTGGTTAAAGTTTGGCTTTATTATAAGCACACTAAGAGCTAAAAAAGGTAGATAGCATCCTCCTTGCTGCTACTATGATTACGGTTGTATTTTTCTCCCTCAGAGAACACCTTTTTTTGGTCATAAGCAATATTAGAACAATTTCCTTGTTTCCCGTGTCTGTTGCAATAAAGTAGGCAGTTAGAGGCTCAGCTATTTAGCATATCTAGTTAACAATTGTGATGAAACTGAGAGCTGTGCTAATATATTTACAGTAGCTTGGAAAAGCATGATAAACATCATGATGTGTTATGTATCGATAAATGCCAGATTAGTCTGATAGATACTTGATTAGCACAAGACGATGTTTTAAAACTTCTTTTCTCACCGTTGTTTTGCAGTATGAGTTTTCTCCACAGACCTTGTGCTGCTACGGCAAGCAGTTGTGTACCATTCCTCGTGATGCTGCCTACTACAGTTACCAGAACAGGTAAGTCCCCAGCTTTGGGTTTTTTTCCTTATTCAGGAAGTGAGATCCTCCGAGTTCTCTGCATGTACAGAGGAGGATCACTGCTAACTTCCTCTTTCCTTTGTCAGCTGAGTCAGGAAGAAGTTATTTTTCTATCTTTGCATGCTGTCCTTTTGCAGGTGACCCGTTAGTTTCCTGTACTGCAGCTTGATACACGCTGTAATTAAGCGCTTGCTATTAGCAAGGCTGCATCACACATTGCTTAAGTGGAAGTGAAGTTGTCCATGTTTGCCACAAAATGAGTAGCAGGGCTTGCTGGAGAGAGAAGGGCAGAACCGCAAATGGGCACTGAGAAATCACGTTACCTTGTTCTGGGAGAATTCTTAAAATATGCAGGTTTGTTTTCAAATTAGTGTGAGAATTTGCAAAGTAAAGGGCACGTGACTGATTACAAGACCTATTCTCTCTTCCTAGTTAGTACTTCGTGCTATTTAAATTAGCTTTGAATTAGCATTGAGGAGTACCCAGAGACTCCCTGAGAAGCCATGCAAGCAGTTGTTTCTGTGATGTTGTAATTAATATTGGTATTTGGTGTTTGTGTGATTATTAAACAATTGTTACGTTACAATACTATTTTTCCATATAATGCTTAAATCAGCAATGCTATAACACAGCAAACTTAGAACTCAGTGCTGGGTTTGGTTTCTTAGATGTTCCCCCCCTAAAAATGCGAAACATAAATGAGCTAAGACACAAACTTTTTTTCCCCTGTTTAAAACAAAGTTACGAATTGCTTTCCAGAGACTTGGCACTCTCTAAGTCTTGCCGACTTTGAAGTGCACAGCGGGTTGTTGTCTAACTGCAGCTACAGAACTCATTCAGACAGTCGGTGCTTGCATTTCATCACTCTTGGGGTGATCCCTGCGTCACCAAACATGTTGTAAGAGATGGTGCAAGTCTGTTGTGTAGCACCGAGCTGAAACAGCACAGGATGGGAGCTGAAAATGTGTCTTACGTTGTACAATGGGTCTTCGGTGGCTTTTGTGAGGCAGATGGTGTTGATGTGGAGGAATGTAAATTCGCAAGCTTTCATAAAAGGTTCCGTACGGCCACTGTGGACTCTGAAAAAAGTCAGTCTGAAGAGAAATAAAGCATTTGAAATGCATCTAGAGAGATAGCACTTCAGTACTGGGAGCGGGGAAAAAATAATCCTTAAATACCAATTCTGTGGGGTAGACTTTCAAATAACTTCACATATTGTGCATCCAGGTAATATTTGTACTGTATTTGAGAAGAAGAGCAACTTCCAAAAGAATTGATGTAGGGATCGTTTTTCTTTCGGTTACGCCTTTCCGATTTAAATTCGTATTAAATCATTGGGATCAGTGGAAGGCAATGTTGGTTGCTAGTAAGAAGTGCAGGTTGATGGGACAGTGGGTTCCCCTGGACTTGGTGGTGCAATATTTCAGTTTCTGACCAGCTAGGAATGTGATACTCCCTTTACCCTGAGTTTAGTGTAAAAGAGTAGTAAGAAAAAGGAGGTGATTTGTCCAAGTGTCACTAGGCCCGTGGCAGAACAGAAGCAGGTGTGGATTTCTGTTCATCCAGATGCCTTGAAAAAGGGTTGGGAATTTGGGGTGGGTTTGAGTTGGGGACAGACCAGGTTTGAGGTTTTCTATTTCAAGCCAACTAAATCAAATGATGAATGGGTTTTGGGGTTAGGTTTTTAATCAAAATATTTCTGAAGATCAATCACCGTATTTTAAGTGTGCGCTTGGACTATCCAGTCATAGAAAGCCCTTATTCATTAGCTGGATTGTTCTAAACCAGTCAAATTAACTGTTTCCTGTGACAGTGATCTGGAAATCGTAGATTTTTCTTAACCAAGTAGCAAATTAGTGAAAAACAGAGTCTGTGGTTCCAGGAGATCTTTAATTGGTCAAATGGTGTTGACTTCTTCCATTTAGAGAACAGACAAAGACCTCCAGTGTATCACATAACTAAACTACAACATAAATTATAACTAAATGAACTCTGGCACTACAACTTGGTGATTTCAAGTGAGCGTTTTGGTGTAGAACTGTTTGACTTCCGTAATAAGGCAGAAGTTTAGGTTCGAGTAAGTGTTGAGAAAATACACTTCGTGTGTGAGTATCCAGTTGAGAAAACTGCAGGGTATTTGATACTAGTGCCAGCATCTAATTACTAATTTAGAATTTCCTTTGAATGCACTTAATTACAGTTGGAAATTCACTTGTTAGTGCAGAGGTTGAGCATTTTCTGGACTTTGGTGTTGAAGCACAATGTTACTCTTTGATAAACAGTCACCTGAACAGTCTGCATTTGAAAAGCTTCTCATTTTTGATGTCTTGCAATGAGTACATTCTTTGGATTTTCGATGACGGTTGTAACTAGATTATTGGCTGTTTTCTCTGGGTTGTGTTAAGTATTTGTAGTGACATGCAGAAGTCAGGGGATTACAAGCAAGTCTCCGTTTCAGAGGGTCCATATTCATAACAAGTTATTGTTTCATCTTGCTTACTTGATGGACACATCTTTGGGTGATTCATTTGCACCGTATTTCAATTTTTATTTCCTCATTTCAATATCATGTATTAACGCTTGACTCTTGCCAGCGTTAGGCTTCAGTTCTGCAGCACGTACTGCATCCCACGCTCCCCTTCGGATCCACGGATCGTTGGAGCACATGTTGAACACGCTGCTGAACCCAAGGGCTCGTCCCTGCGAGACGGAGCTTCCCGCAGCCGGAGCAGAGGGTGCAGGATCTGTGCTGGTGGAGCCAGTTACGCTTCTGCCGTGTGACTTAAACCCAGTATTAGCAGCAGCGTTCGTGCTCCGTTTCATGAGTGCTTTGAAAGCCCATAAATTATTCTGAAAATAGATCAGAATAAAGCTTTTCTGGGATTGTTTAAATGTGGCAAAGGATTAATAGAAGCCTTGACCATCAGTTTTTCTGGCTACATCCTCCGGCGTCTCAGGCATTCCCAATCTGACTTTAAAATGAGCAACCTTGATAGTAAGGAAGAGAATTAGTGGGGTTTTTTGATTGAAGAAAAAATTGAAGGAACACATCACAGAAGAAAAGGACTTGCACAGTGTGTAACAAGATACAAAATTGCAAACGTTTGTTTTAAAAAAATAACATTTTTGGACAATACAATTTAGGGGAATGGGACAAAGAGCAGGTGAAGTCAGTGTGAGATGTGCAGTGCCAGGATCCACTCCAGAAATTCTCTTGTAATCTGTAATAACCATAATATATTTATCCCTAATGATTACAAAGGAATAGAATATTTTTTTTTCTTCTCCTGGCCTTGTTCTGTTGCATTCTGGGCTCCGAAAGCCTTGGTTTTCCTTGGGAGGGTGATGTGTTTAATCCTCGTTGAGCTGGTCCAGGAGAAGGGAAGTTCCTCGCGGCGTAACTAACTTGTGGTAGGCTGGCAAGCAGCCCTCGGGGTAGGGACCACGGCGTTTTGGCTCACAGGATTGCTATCAAAGTCGCAGCTGCCCGGCTGGTGAGATGATTACATGGAAACGTCCATATGGACTATATTAGCTAGAATAAAACACACCTTTTTCCTCTTTGTGTCAGCCCCGCAGCAGAGGGGAGTATTCAGCGTGCTGCTGCCTTGAAGTGGTTCTTGGCTAGCAGGGTAGCTCTGGAAGCCGGCGCCAGCTGGCACTTTGTGGAGCTTTCAGGCTCTTGGAAGTTGTGGGGTGGTAGCGTGGAGGCGGCTGCAGGTCGGGGAGGAGGCGGCCTGCGCTGCACACCGGCTGCCCCCCATTCATCGGGCGCTCCTTGCGCTGGGTTTCACAAGCAGTTAGAAGACGTAGCGGTGACAGGATGGGCAGGGGGTGTGCAGGAGGTGATTCCGATCCATACATTCCGTAAGTGCCTATAGGTGGCTTGGGTTGTCCCTGGGAAAGCACAGCCGTGGAGAGCTGTCGCCTGGGCCGCAGTAGTTGAAGCGTACGAGGATGTGTCTGCAGCGGCGAGCTGCCGTGTTTATTAATGTCCGTCCCTTAAGTTGTTGGTTCATTGTGACATTGAGTCTTGTTTGATGCCTTTTATACTTACCACTCTGACGGGTCTAGTGTTTGAGTACTAAAACTGCGTTTTACTGTGCTGCCATTGCTGCTTATACTCTCTCACTCTCGATCCTCCATAAAGCTCCTTTATTTTGATGATCCTTTGTGGCCTTCCTGCATTTTACAGCTGTGGCCTCTCTTTGTTACCTTTGTTCATGTGTGAATTCATATCCTTTCCAAACATTTAGCCTCTATTATTTTTATTTTTTTTTAAATGATCCTGACAACTTTGGTTCCAGTTCATCTGAAACAACAACAACAAAAAAAACCCCACCAAAATCCATGTAGCTTTGATTTTATGTCTTCTCTCTTTTTTTTTTTTTTTTTTTCAAATGCAGATTGTATTTTCCCAGAGTTGTATTCCAATTTACTCAGCTTGGTTTGTTAAACTGCAGTATTGGTTTTGCTGAGTATAACTTGGATTGGCTCGTGGTCTGGTGACCAAAAATTGTACCTAGCCTGATACTTGATTTGTAAAGCTTAATTCCACATCCTTAATGTACCTGATAAATATATTGTATGTATGTACAATATTTAATGTTGTTCACATATATACATATATTGTACTTAAATAGTTAAATGACTGGAAACTCTGACCCATAATTGCATTTCTGTTAAATGTTTGTCTAGAGTATGGATTTGGTTTCATTTATATGAAGTAATAGTAGCTGAGCAATTGGTCACATTTAATCCTATAGTCAAATACCTTTTGAATTTAATATTTTCACAGATATTTTTCTCAATACCAAGTGTTTCTACTTTTACAATTTTTTCTGAAAATCAGTAAATGCTTTCAACATATTTTCTAATTACTTAAATCTGTAATTAATGTGTTCCTAAAGCTTTTTGACTGGCTGGTTTTTTTTAACAAAAGGAAACTTGGATCAGTTGCAAGCCTGGAATGAAAGAGCATTTTTTCCTAAGTAATGCAAATCAAATCCAAATTCTTAAATTTGAAGTCTATACAAAGGTAGCGCTTGGTAGCTACTTCATCAATCCTCCCCAAATTTTGAATTTGGCGCCCGAGGACTTGTTAGTGCTGTATAAAATGAGACCGAATGCTAATCTGTGCTTTGCCTTGGCTTTCTGCTCTGTGTTGTCTTGGTGTTTGCGTCTTACCTCTTACGTCTGTGCTGTTTGTTCCCTCCCCTGTTCTCTAATCCTGCCCTCCCCTCCCCTCTGTGCCTCCTCCTCATTGTCCACACTGACCCATCAATCAACCAACAACGCCCCCCCTTTCGTCGTGGTGATCTGCCCTGCTCTGGTTGGTGGCTCCGTGCTTGGGTGGCTGTATGTTGTGCTGGACCAGTTCACCCAAATATGGCCTTCTTGCTGACAGGTATCACTTCTGTGAGAAGTGTTTCACTGAAATCCAGGGGGAGAATGTCACCCTGGGTGATGACCCTTCCCAGCCTCAAACGTAAGTCACTTCTGTTCTTCTGCACGATGCCTGTTTTTCATTGGAGGGGTGGTGTGCGGTCCTCATTGGATAGCAAAGCCCTGGGGCCAGTGGCGGTGGTCATGGGAAAATGCTACTTTCTTAATAATAGGAGATTTTTAGAGTAACAGACGATTCACTGTGTTGGGTCTGTTGATCTGCCCAGCAATATCACTTGTGTCTACTCAAGAGCTGCCCCGTAGACTGGTTGCAGGGGGTGGGAAACACTAGATAACGTGGTCGGGGTGGGGGGAACGGAAGCTGTGTCAATAAACATCACTAATCCATTACCGTTCTAAATTAAAGATTTTGGCTAATCCCGATATTTCACCTTTGGAAGTACAGCTTTTGTTTATGAAACCAATGGCTTGTCCTTAACCTGACCAGAAAATAAGATGCTCTAAGATTGGAGGAATGCAGGCTGGTTTGGGAGGTGGCTGCGTTATTGATGATAGCTTCCCTTGTTCTCGATGATTTTAAATGTATCTGTATGCTTGGGTATCTCTTATTTTGCTTTTAATTTACACAGAAAGTGAATTGGGAAAAAATACTTTCTGTAACTTAACCTGAACTGAATTGCTTTCTCTGAATAGCAAATAAACACTAATACGCTTTCTTCTGACTTGAGGTTACTCATTTGCTGCAATTCAGAAAAGCATGATATTGTCTCAGCATCTGATCTAAAGGTACTACTGAGTTTTCATATTAACTCTCTGTCTCTAGAACCATCTCTAAGGATCAGTTTGAAAAGAAGAAAAACGATACACTAGATCCAGAGCCGTAAGTACCAGGCTGTTCTTTTTCTCAAGATAATCTCATCGCTTCCACTTCTCCTTTAGCCAGCACTTCACAAATTAGGCAGTGAATAAAGAAGTCTTTTTTCCCCACCTCTGCCCAAACAAGCTGCAGAATCTCTCTAGCATTTGTAGCACAACATGTGAACGTGATGTCTGCTGTCGATACCCAGGAGGAAGATGCGAGCCTGTTTTAATGGCAGTTTCTAGTTCTGTTTGGGAAACTCCTAAGGTGTGTTCTGCAAAGCGCTGCACCACTGGGAACGGCCCGTCCTCCTGCAGAGCCCTTCACACCCAGCCCTCGACCTGGGGCCGGGGGGAGAGTTCTGGTTTAGCCAGGCTTCCAGAACACATTTTTCTCCTCACCCAAGTGCTTAGACCACTGCACGAGCCGTCCTGCTCCCTTGCGTTTATTACCCCTGGAAAGGCCAGTAAAAGCCAACTTGAACACTTCTTTTCTAGCTCTGTGCTGCTTTTTCCTTCTGCCCTTAATTCACCGAAACAAGACTTTCTCTCACTGCTACTTGGTTCTCTGGCAGTTTGAGATGTAACATGCTTTGATTCCTTTTCTCATCTTTGCAAATAGTGAGCAGAGCTTCTCTCACAGACCTTGCCTTGAGGCTCCATGACCACTGGTGGTGTCCTGACTGAGAAAATTTGTAACAGTTTTCCCATCCAAAAAAAAGAATTTTGACACATTTTGAACAAAAATCCCCGACAAACCTACAGTAGACCCATGCAGGCAAAGACAAGCCAATACATGTTTTCTTGGCACAGTGATTCACAAATGACTAATTTTTACATTTACAGTAAGTTGAGCAACTCTTTAGTCAGTGTGTGGCTGTTGCAGCAATTGAAAGTTAAATCTGTATAGGTGCTGTTGAGCAGAACTCTTCAAAGCCTGGAAAACTCACCGTGTAGGAAAGAAGGATAGAAAATATCCAGAAAAAGTTGTGCTTGAAAGCCTATTTCACCGTTTAAAACTAGTAGATTTTACAAAATTTTGAATATATAGATCTTATTTGCACATGAGATTGTCAGGTGTATATCTGAAGCTATTCTAATGAGTATTTTTTTTAAGCTGACACATACATTGAGCCTGCTGCAGTTGATTCAGTTCCTAGCAGAAGGCTGGAAAATCCTTCTTTCTTGTGGAATTCTGTAAATTGCTTACCTAACGACAAAAGTCACGGGCCGCTGTTTTTTCTTCTCAGGTTTGTTGACTGCAAGGAGTGTGGTCGGAAGATGCACCAGATTTGTGTGTTACATTATGATATTATTTGGCCTTCAGGGTAAGATGCTTGTTAGGTTTTTACCTTTTGTACAATAAGACCAATGTAGTTTATATAATTAAGACATTCTGCCTTTGCTCTTTAATAGGAAGCCACTGCCTTTCAAGAACCAAATACAAAAGGGCAAAGCCTTTCTAAATAAAATACATTTTGAGGGGTTTGGGGTCTCCTTTCAGTATATTCAGATGAAAATGTACGTGAAACCAACTTGTTCCTGTACGCAGATTTCTGTGCTTTCTTACTACTAGACGATGGAAGTTGGTTGGAGAGAAGTTTGTAAACTACATAATCACAAATGCAGGTGTAACTGCTTGGCGGAATGAAACCAGCTCATAAAGGCTTTAGGTCCCTTGAAAATGGAGAGATACAAGCTGTTCAGAGGCAGAGAAAAATATATTGTACTCTGATGTTTCATTTATGGGTTCAAACATTGGGCTTAAGTTACCTAATAATGGGTTTATGCTAAGTTTTTGGCTTTTTTTTCCTCAATAGGTTTGTCTGTGATAATTGTCTGAAGAAAACTGGTAGAACGCGCAAAGAGAACAAATTCAGTGCTAAAAGTGAGTTTGGTGTTTCTCCTTTTATCTTCAACTTCCATCTTCTCCCTGTCACCCCTAATAGCTTTTTGATGGAGACTTTCTGCTGTCATGACAGACAGGACGGGAACGCTGGCTAAATGGGCAGAAGCGTAGCCCAAAGCTTTAGCAGCCGTCAGAATTTAAATCAACATTTTAACGATCTGCTCTTTGTTTTTGGTCAGTCTTACCGCTGCTTGAGGTATTTGGCATCTATGTCCTTATTTTTCTAAGATTCATTAAAAAAGGAGGGGAGGTGGAACAGAACAGGAGAAACATAAGGCTGCATGCACTTTACTGACTATATTTAGACATGTTTCCATGTAGTGTTGAAACTAGTAGATTGTTGTCACCTCTGTGCCCTTCAAATAACATGTAGTAGCAAGTCGTACTGCAGTTCAGGTGTGCTGGGGTAGTGCCAAGGACTAGTGTACTTGAAGAGCTTTTCTTGCTTCTAGAGTGGCTTGTGGTGTAAGAAATGTCCGCTGGAATCAGTAACCAACTGTACGAGTGGGGACTGGAACAGCTGCTTTCTGAGGAAAGGTTGAGCCCTGGGGCTCTTTAGCCTGGAGAAGAGAAGACTGAGAGGGGATCTAATGAATGTGGATCAATAGATGAGGGATGG
>JAVSBS010003728.1:0-18094 GCA_033124195.1 Coracias cyanogaster | reverse complement strand
TCTTTTTCCGCCCCCCCCCCCCCCCCCCCCCCATTTCTCTTTGGAGAAGTCAACATGCTGAAATAATTTCTTCAAAAAGTATTTGTGAATTTTATTTAAAATTCTTTGACTTTCCTTTAATTCAACTCCCTTCTATCTTATATGGAAAGCCCAATATATTGTATTGGGCTAGGAAAGGCCCAGTGTGTTGGAACTGGTAAAAGGCATAGTGTGTTTTTACTTCAGTCTGCCTTCAAATTTAATTATTAGCCCCCAGGTAAATGGTATTTATACTGTGTAGTGCTGGTTAGAACTACAGAATCTCACTGGACAGAGGTACAGATTAAAAGATGTAAAAAAAAATTCAGCATTTAGTAATTTCTATGTACTGATTGTAAAATAAAACTTTAAGTCTATAAATCCCTTAAAGTGAGATCTTCCTTTGAATATATGTGCCTTTTTTCCTCAATATTGGAGCCTAAAATAATGTTTAGCATAGATATTTCACTGCAGCATTCTGTCTGCAAGCTCAGTAGGAAGAACCAACAGCTTTGTGTCAGTAGCCAAATAACTGAAAAATGAAGCAATAGAGAGCTAAAAATTCACTGCATTTTAGTAAAACATCTGTAGATTGTACTTTCACTTTGGAAAAAGATAGTAGATTGACCATAAAAACGAAGCAGAAATACTAGTTGGTAAAATAAGTACAGCAGGATAAGAGCAGTAGTCCTAAATCTCCAAGTCAGATCAGTGTGGACTTCTGTTTTCTTAATTTAAACCAAAATCTTCATCTTAATTTTGGTAATTTGTTGTGGATTTATGTGAAAACCATCGCATCCTTTAATACTGCAAAAACAACTATCCCCACAAAAGCTAATTGTGAATGTAAAGACCGAGGGGGTGGATCTGCACAATATGTGGACTTGAACTTTTAAAGACCTCTATCGCTGCGCAAGAACTATTTAAGCTTTATGTGCAGATTACTGTAACCGTTCAATCTAAAAGCTCTCTTGAAAAGAAAAGAAAAAGCAATGAAATCTTCATTGAAGTCAAAAGGCTTTTCATTTCTGTTGATTTGCTTTGCTTTGCTTGAAAAGGTGTGGCATCAAGCCAGATCTATAAAGTGATGTAATCTCTGTCAAACAGCCAGATAGTGGTTTTGTGAGGAGAAAACATTTGCAGTGTTCATAAAATAAGCCTGCAAATTTAAAAATGCTATGTAAAGCCTTCTTTGTTAGCTCACTTAACCAAGTAATTTTCCCACTACAGTGGTTTTAGCTTCCACAATAGGCTATGAACACTTAAGGCTTGGGTGAAAATGTGGATAGTTTTGCTTTTCTGATTTTGGCTGCATAAATAAAAACATCAGATTGGAGGTAAAGCAGAAGGGTTGGGGGTGGGGGGGGAGCCTATTTCTCCAGAGAGCAGCAAGCTGAGAGACCTCACAAGCGTGGTAACACCCTGAACTTCACCGTGATTTCTCCAGGATTAACGTTCCCGTTGTCGTGTTCTCCCCCTTCATTTCTAGGGCTACAGACTACGCGCTTAGGAAACCATTTGGAAGATCGAGTGAACAAATTTTTGCGGCGACAGAATCATCCTGAAGCTGGAGAGGTCTTTGTCAGAGTAGTAGCAAGTTCAGATAAGACAGTGGAAGTTAAACCAGGAATGAAATCTAGGTTCGTTCTATAATAAACATAATCTTGATTATATATATATATATATTTAATATTATTTATTTTGAAGCATCCCTGCATAAATACTGCAAAACTGTGCCAGTTTGCACCTTAATCCCTCTGCACTTTTTTGGAATTTAGGCATGAGGAAGATTATGAAAGGTAAAAAGCAGCAGTAAATGACCTCAGAGGAGGTGACAGTTGTATTTTGACTGTTTGAGGGGGGTTAATGGGGACATGCTGGGTTGGTTATGATACTATGACTCTTCTAAATCTGGAGAGAGAGTCTGACCACATTTTGGTCAGCATTGCAGAATTCACAGTTCAGCTTGGAACAGTGGCTGAGATTAGTCTCCTTACTGTTAATTTTGTTGTGTTTTTCTAAATACTTTAGCTTTCAGAAGTTATTTTTCATTTGCTTTGTCATAAATGAAAATCTTAAAAGGTTTAGTCTGTGAAATATTTCAGTTTTAATTCATAAAGGCAGTGTTTACGTGACGTCGCTTCGTTGTAATGCACAAGGTTTTCTACTCCGCAGCCTATTTAAAGGCTTGTGGTTTCTCAGGCCCTGTGGTCGGGTGCTCTCGTACTCAGTGCTCGCCTCTTCAGTCCTGTATGAACTGTGTGGAAATGGTCTTTCCCTGAGGTTTATAGCCACACGACTCCCTGTTTTAATCCAGCTCTGATCTGACCCTGTTTGACTTCTGCACAAATGTTTCTAATGAGTTAATATACTTGAAAAGAATTTCCTTACTCTGTGAGGACGCTGGTTTAGTAATTGGCTTTTGTCGGGTGTTTTTTTTTTTTCCCCTTGTTCCCACCTACCCATCCCTTCAGGTTTGTGGATTCCGGTGAGATGTCGGAATCGTTCCCGTACCGTACCAAAGCTCTGTTTGCGTTTGAGGAGATAGACGGAGTCGACGTGTGCTTCTTTGGCATGCACGTACAGGAGTATGGCTCAGACTGCCCCCCGCCAAATACCAGGTACCCTTTCCTTTCTGTGAAGGGGAAAGCAAATATCACAACAAAAAACGTTAGGATTTTTTCTATTCTGTATTTAATTTTGCCTCTTAATATATAGTCTTACTGTCTAAAAAGAAAGCTACCCATCTTTTGCTTTTGAGAACTGTTTATACCGTGTCAAGGTGCTTAAATATATGTTAAAATAACATCATCATGAATTTTTTTGTTCGGTCTGGCTGTTTATGTATCCAGTGTAAAAGTCAGTTCTCGGCAGACAAAAGAGACATTCAGGCATACATGATTTTCTGTCGTTCTTCTCTCATTACTACAGGCGTGTGTACATATCGTATCTAGATAGTATTCATTTCTTCCGCCCCCGTTGTCTCCGAACTGCAGTTTATCATGAAATCCTCATTGGTTATTTGGAGTATGTGAAGAAACTTGGGTAAGTGAGATCCTTGTAAAGAAATAACATTTTTTTTTTCTTAGTATTCTTTTTTATCATATACACCAAGTAGCTTTGCACTTGGGCTAGTCTCTCTTTCCTTCTGCCCTCTCTGAGATGTGTGGAGAACCTGCCTCTTCCATGATGGAAAGTCCGGATTTTATCACTAAGGTGGTTTTTCTGTTGTTAGTTCTTAAACTGACAGCAGATCATTCTTCTTATCAGAGGTTCACTCCATGTTTAAGCTTTGTTGTTCTAACCTAGACCTTTTCTTATCCCTTGTATAAGCAGAGGTTATTGCCTCACACCTTTATAAAGAAGAATTAAAAAAAAATAGCCGGAGGTCTGAATCAAAGTGATATCTCACTTTGAGTTGATTGTGAGATGGTAGTCAAAATGGTGATGGTGTTTTTTTTTTCTTGTGTGTGAAATGCAGGTATGTGACAGGGCACATCTGGGCCTGTCCCCCAAGTGAAGGAGATGACTATATTTTTCATTGCCATCCGCCTGATCAGAAAATACCCAAACCCAAACGTTTGCAAGAATGGTATAAGAAGATGCTGGACAAGGCATTCGCTGAGAGAATCATTCACGACTACAAGGTTTGCTACTGTGGACTTCCTGAGTGAATTTTTAAAAGGAGGCTAATCTTGTCTCAAAACTCCTGAAGCTGTGGTAGTGTGGTGGTGCAAGGGATTTTATTCTTAGCTACTGTCTTCATTTTCTGGGGTTTTCTGGAGGTTCTGCCTTTCAGAGTGAAAATTCCGTGGGGCTGGTTTCCGTCGGCGGGTTCAGAGCCTGCCTTCACGTGCTGCTCTGTCACTGCGGTCTCCGAGGCGTGGGAGTCTGCAGCTTGTTAGGGTTTATAGAAGCTGTGTGGTTCTGGAGGGTCAGGTGGAATACTGGGCCCCACTAGTGTGAAGTCCAAAAAACTGCTTCTAAAACAGCTTCTCCACTTGAAGAGAAAAACAGTTGTTTTTATAATTAACAATATCATCCATGTACCCAAGGAAAGAAGTTAAAGATGGCATAGGTAGAGTTTGCCACCTAAATGCTAAAATTTACAATTTCTTAATGGCAGTGACAGTGCCAGGAAAACAAAAAAAGATGTTTTGATTGCAAGTGAGAGTTACTAAATGCATGCAATAGAACAGCACAGAGCAGGGCTTGTCACTGGAGCTGCCGTAGCAGAGCTGGAAAATGTGTCTCTGCTAATAAGATGGTCCTGAAATGAATCCGAAGAAGAAAACGGTCTAGTCTGGTGTGTGCTTCTTAAACACAACGCACCTAAAGAGCAGCCGCCAGAAGAACTGCCTAAAGAACCTGTTTCTTTTCAGAATACCTGTGCTGGTGGTCCCCAGTTTGGGGCTGGGTGGTCCACAGAGCTCCAGCTTGTAGTCAGTGAAGGACATGGGCTGCGCAGTCCCCCTGCTACAGCCAGACTTCAATATTCTGTGTGCAGTGGTTGGCCGGTGCCTTCCGCGATTCTTCTGGAGTTGTCAGGCGTACTGCAGCTGTGAGGCGCAGCCCAGACACGTGCACTGAGCGCCTGCACACGCTCCGTTTGTAAGGACAGGGCTGGATGAGACACACTTGCTGTCACTAGAACCGTTCCTGCTCTTGTCCAGGAGCAGCGTAAGAAAAGCTAAATGGGATGTAGGCTTCGTTTTTAATTGCTGTAATTACCAGCGAAGGGTTTGTTGAGTTTTCCGGGGGTATCTTAGTCTCTCCCATCATGTCAGGAACCTGAGCCTGCCACGTGATGGAGGTTCAGGAGAGCCTCAGAGCTGCCCCTCTAAGCTGAAGCGGGGTGGGCTGTTATCAGTCCTGCCAGGCCTGTGGTTGAGCTGCACCCAGAAAAGGAGACTGCCGGGGCTGTGGGTGAGGCAGGGCCGTCAGTGCAGCACTGCGTCGTGTCTCTGGTCCTCCTCTCTCTTATAAGTGCTCTTCGTTTATTCTTGGTCCTGTGCGATACCCCTAACAGGACATCTTCAAACAAGCAACCGAGGACAGGCTGACAAGTGCCAAGGAGCTGCCTTACTTTGAAGGTGATTTCTGGCCCAATGTGCTGGAAGAAAGCATTAAGGAGTTGGAGCAGGAGGAGGAGGAAAGGAAAAAGGAAGAAAGTACTGCAGCTAGTGAAACAACAGAGGTGAGTTAACTTTATATCCTATCTTTGCTTCTGGCTCACATAGCTGACAGTTAACACTTTAAATTAGAGAGTTCACACCCAGTAACTGAGAATAGAAGGTCGTCACATCAGGCATTACATCAGGGTTCCCTTTAACTGTGTCTCTGGTTTCCTTCTTGGATAACAAATATACTGATGGGTTGTTGATGGGTTTTTTTAACAGACTCAGAAGTCACTTGTGTCAGTTGAGTGTCTCTGTTCTCAGAGAAATGTGCTAAGCTACTTTTGGGTTGCATCATGACTGCTACATTTGGTTGCAGTCATTTGGCCAAGCTTCTGGTTCGCATCTTTGCAAATCACCTTCAGTGTTTGCATTTTGAAGGATGCTGCAGTTTTCAAAGCTGGGTTAAATTTGGCCGTTACTTGAGCAAAGGTGCTTACTGTTGTTTGCAACAGTAGGCGGCTGAAATTTAAAAGTATTTCTTGCAAGCCTTGCATTGGTGTGAAATGCTGATCCTGACAGTGGTGGTCCTTCAGCAGCCTTCCCTCGTTCTGTATAAAAAAAACCCAAAAAATTCCAACAACTTTGTTTTTCAGAGTCCTGGCCAGAATTTCCTTATTCATTTTTATTTCTGTCTCGATTGTATTTGTAACCAAATGGTCTTAGCACTTCTATACTTGTGATTTGCAGCAAGATGTTGTAAAAATAAATACAATATGAAAATCGGAATTGTGGCAGACTGAGGTGGAACCAAAAGCTTTACTGGGGCAAATCTGCACTCAGCTTCGATGCTGCGGCAATTTGCATGCAGCACGTATTCCTTGTGATTGATGCGGAGTGATAGACCTTAACCCATCCATTTCATGATGGTAGAAAGCTCCTTCTGTTAAACCTTAGCAGCTTCTTCAAGGCTGATACAGCTTGTTGCTATGTCTTTTACGGAACCACAAAGCCCATCATTTTTACCTTGTTCCTTCTGCGTGTCGCTTTTCATATTGAAATATTTCAACAAGCGTAGCTGTATAAAAGTCACTGAAAAAGAAGGCTTGGGATCTCAGCTGCAGCTTTCAAGGAATCATAGTGTGGCCTCCCAGAGGAAACACCAAGAGACAGCCTCTGTGTCTGAGAGGGGAAAAGGGCTGTTGTCAAAAGGCAAGAGCAGCTACCCGTGGCACGCGTGCAGACGGGCTGCCTCGAGTGAGACAACGCGGCCTTGACTGGTGACATCCTTATCTTCCCACTTAATGCCGTTGATGTCACTTGGGGCAGCAGGGCAACAAAATCCGCATCCAGCTTGCTGAAGGTGCCATCCAAGAATGCACCAACAAGCCGTAACAGTGTGGTTCTGGCCACTTGGCGCAGAAAAAGGAGTGACATGAAAGCGTGAGAACTTCTCCACTGCCGTCACCTAAAGTTGTGTCGCTTTGTGGAGGGAAGTGCCCAGCAATGGGGATCTCCACGTGCAGAGAAGCTTTGCAGTTACCTCGAGATGATACAGAATCGGTCTTTTCTGAAATTAGGACCAAACTTTGTATATGTAGAGAAAAAGCTTCTTAAAGGCCAAGATGTGCTGTGAGTATCAGAGTCTAAAGAGGTGGGAAATATTCAGAAGTTCTTGGAGAAGGTTCTGAAGGGACGAGGCTCGCTGAGTAGCCGTGTCGTCAGCGGTTCTGGCAAACCTGGCCAAGTGTGTTAAAGGCTGTCAAAGTGAAGCAGTGCCAAAATAATCTTACAACTCCGTAAAACATTTTGGGATAGCTTTGTAGGATTGACCAAATATAAACTTGCTAAAGATGGAGTAGAAAGAAAACTTGGGTTGCACTGTTAGCTAAGCTTGGATCTGGTTTTCCTTTGGGGGTTTGAATGTTCAAATCTATGCTGATGCTCTGGAATGCCGAGGCAAAGGAGGGCTCGCCCAAATTCCACCAGTGTGGTAGGAAATCTGGAGAGAAGGCGTCAAGGCAGGAATATACCAATAGCTCATTTCTACATACCTCCAAATCACTTAGAGCTTCGTCTGGTTTCCCATAAAATAGCATCATTGTGATTTCCAAGCAGGTATGGTCCAAAATTCCCAAATAAAAGGAGTTACAGAAAACACAGGATTGGACAGGGAATTCCTATCAAAGCCTAATTAATGGGATGGAAGGCTGGCAACAGTCTATCTATAGAACTGCTTGCTTCAGTTGGACTATTTTTGTTTTCTTTGAATAAATACACTTGCGAATAAACCCTGTGTTTGCTTGTACACAGTGTTCATGAAACTTTCTTGTGTGTATATATATATCAGAGTATTTCAGGGAGCTTATTTTTAATATTATGATAACCAACCTCCTAGCAGTTGGAGAGGGGATTTTTACTGAGTGGTGAGCTCCCCACTGAGGGCTTGGGCTTTTAATTTTCAAGGACATGAGAAGTCTAAAAGTTATTTCTGTTTTCACAGGTCATCTAAATAGCATCACCTGCTATTTTTTGCTCTCTTTACTTACATCTAATATTCAGTTTATGGTCACTGTGGTCTGTGTTGTGTAACTTAGGCACAAGTGAAGGTTTTAGGGATTTGGGAGGGTTTTGGGGTTAGATGCAGCTGTAATTCTTCAGGATGGAGAATAATGTATTTTGTTAGCTTCAAATCCTGCAAGTTCTTACTTGTGTACTAGCTCTAAATTTGTTTCAGTAAAACAAACAAATGTTAAATCAAGGCTCAAGCAAGGATGTGAAACCCCAAATGCACAACAAAGCAAAATACTTCTTTTCTGGAATATTAAATCTGTTGCATTTGTAACTTATTTTGTCATCAAATAGAGATGCTGTAGAGCAAGCCATGGAAGCTGAAGTACAGTGTTTGAGAAGGAAAAAAAATCAGTGTAAGATACGAATTATTTAATGTATATACATACTTTAAAAATCTATATTTAAACAGCATGTAAATTTCCTGACAGTTTGGCTTTCGATTTTTCCTGGAAGATGGGGTATGTTTAACGCCGTGTGGCCAATTTGCAGGCATTGGAATAAAGTTCTATCATAGCAGAAGCGTTTCGCTTTCAGCTGCAGTGACTGGGAGAGAGCTCTGCAAAGTGTCACATCTTCCCTGTGCGTTTGTTGCAGGGAAGCCAGGGCGACAGCAAAAACGCCAAGAAAAAGAACAACAAAAAAACCAACAAGAATAAGAGTAGCATCAGCAGAGCTAACAAGAAGAAACCCAGCATGCCAAACGTGTCCAACGATCTGTCGCAGAAGCTGTATGCCACTATGGAGAAGCATAAAGAGGTACTGTCAAAATACGGCGGGTAAATCCAGTCGCGATGGAATTTAACTGAAAAATCGGGAGGAGTAAAGCTTGTGATTGCGCTAGGAATTTTTTTCTGTTCTGTAACAACATATTGGAAGAGATTAGCCTAAACTAAGTTAATTAGATGACATTTGTAGCATACCAGTACTGCAACGGAACGTGAGCTTTTCCCACAAGATTATCTAACCACCTTGATTTTTATTTTATCCCCTCATTTATCTGCAGGTCTTTTTTGTGATTCATTTACATGCTGGGCCTGTAATTAACACTCTGCCTCCCATTGTGGACCCGGATCCATTACTTAGCTGTGATTTGATGGACGGGCGAGACGCCTTCCTCACCTTAGCCAGAGACAAGCACTGGGAGTTCTCCTCACTACGCCGATCCAAGTGGTCCACGCTCTGCATGCTGGTGGAGCTCCACACCCAAGGGCAGGATCGATTCGTCTACACGTGCAATGAGTGCAAACATCATGTGGAAACAAGGTGGCATTGCACTGTCTGTGAGGTAGGTGTCTGTCACCAGAGACTTCTGTGCCCTCTTGCCCGACAGCCAAGCTTAGGTTTTTTTATTTTCATATTGTCCAAAGTCCTTCCAAATTAAGTCTACCCTGATAAAAGTGCTGCTAAGCCTTAACGATGGTGACTCCTGCAGTGGGGTACCTCTTCTAGAAGTGCCTTTAGTTTCTCAACATGGAAGACGCCAGTGCTCTGGAACGGCTCCTGCTGCATCATTTATTCCATTATGGCTCCTCTGCACAGACAAGTATTAAACTTAAAGAACTTTAGGACTGGGTGGTAGGGTGTGACTGCATCAGACTAGTCTGGAATCTGCAGGGCGCTAGCTCATCAACATGACCAGGACATCCAGAGGAGGGCTTAGCGTAGCTTTCTGTGAGCTGTACGTGCGCTGGTCCTTCACGCTGTCAGGAGGGCAGCCAGGCGCCTGTCCAGGCTGCTGCGGAGCTGGGGAGGGGGCTGCCACAGTCTTCATCATCATCTCTGCGGCCCAGCAGTACTGGTGACTTGCCCTCCCATCAGACCAAATAATTGCTTCCTAACCTGGCTCAGTGCTTTTAATGACTAGTCCTTTAACAGCACGGATCGCTTCCGCTGGGCTGTGTTAGAGAGCAATTACGCATGGAGTTACACCGGTGGACTTGAGGAGAAGGTGGCCTCCAGACGGCTTGCGATGACCTCTGGCTGTAGTCAAACACAAGAAAAAATTTGAATAAGCGCAGCCTAGTTTTTACACAGCACGTTATTGCCAGGTTCGTGGGGGAAGAGTCTTAATTAATTCCTCTGAGGAAAGCATTGAACAGGGCTTCTTGAGGCAAGGCTGCAGGAAACGGATGATGCACACGAGGGGAATTAAGCAGTGGAAGGAGGAACGGTCTTTGGGCTCCTTCTCTGTACTTGTGTCTAAGGGGGAGCCTTTCCTCCGGCAGCAAGAGGACAGGGCAGTGAAAGCAGGGCGTTGTGAGCAGGTCTTCAGATTAGTGTCTGTCCTAGCACGAAACTTGCACTTGATGTGAGGATTGGTTCAGAGATTAAAAAAAAGACGTATTTCAGGGTAGTAATTATTAGTAATTATATTCCAAATGGCTAACTGAAGAGCCAAACCCTACGTTTTAGACAGTGACAGTAGGTTTGTCGTGTTCGATGGAGGTTTTGGCCCTCCTTGTGTGGGTACCGCAGCAGATGTCACAGAGAAGTCCTGTCATCAAAAGGGTAAAACAAAAAACCCCCAACAGTTCCTGCAGAATTTTTCACGTAACAAAACGAAGGCACAATTCCAGCCTGTTTGTGTTGTTAGCGAAGACTCTGTGCTTGCAGGCTCGCTCTGCCGAGGCTCCTGCCCGCGGCTGCCCTGCGCTCCCTCCCCAAAGCGCCGCTCCCACCGTCTCCATTGGCTCTGCAGCCACTTCTCTGCCCTGGTGTACCGGGAGTCCGACAAAACTGGCCTCTGTCCTGCTTCTGTTCTGTGCGTTTGCACCCCCTGAAACCCAGCGTGTGCTTCCACACCGGGCTTGTGTTGCTCCCCTGGCACTGCTCTCGCTCTTCTGCTCTTTAGCTGGTGTGTTAGTGCTCTGTAGACAACTGAACTCTGGGTTTTCTCTGCTTTCAGGACTACGACCTCTGCATTAACTGCTACAACACTAAGAGCCATGACCACAAGATGGTTAAGTGGGGCCTGGGTCTGGATGATGAGAGCAACAGCCAAGGAGAGCAGCAGTCAAAGAGCCCCCAGGAGTCGCGGCGGCTGAGCATCCAGCGCTGCATTCAGTCCCTTGTCCACGCCTGTCAGTGCCGCAACGCAAACTGCTCGTTGCCATCCTGCCAGAAGATGAAACGGGTTGTCCAGCACACCAAGGGCTGCAAGCGCAAGACCAACGGTGGCTGTCCGGTGTGCAAACAGCTCATAGCTCTTTGCTGCTACCATGCCAAACACTGCCAAGAGAACAAATGCCCTGTGCCATTCTGTCTCAATATCAAACACAAACTTCGACAGCAGCAGATCCAGCATCGCCTCCAGCAGGCTCAGCTCATGCGCAGAAGGATGGCTACCATGAACACCCGAAACGTGCCTCAGCAAAGTTTGCCTTCTCCTACCTCAGCAACGCCTGGTACCCCCACACAGCAGCCAAGTACACCGCAGACACCACAGCCTCCTCCCCAGCCCCAGCCGTCCCCTGTAAGTATGTCACCGGCTGGCTTCCCCAGCGTGTCAAGAACTCAGCCCCCTACTACTGTTTCAACAGGAAAACCTGCAAACCCGGTCTCCGCGCCTCCGCCTCCGGCTCAGCCTCCGCCGGCCGCGGTGGAAGCGGCTCGGCAGATTGAGAGAGAAGCCGCCCAGCAGCAGCAGCAGCTCTACAGGGTCAACAACATTAACAATGGTTTGCCTCCTGGTCGCCCAGGGCTAGTAAACCCAACGGTGGGTTCGGTGAACCAGATGCAGCAAGTCAGCATGAATGTACCGCGGCCCAACCCTGTCGGTGGTCAAGTGATGTCCAACATGCAGGCGGGACAGTGGCAGTCCCCTCCGATGCCGCAGCAGCAGCCGATGCAGCCGGGAATGGCGAGGCCGGTTATGCCGATGGCGACGCAGCAAGCGGTGGCTGGGCCGAGGATGCCAGGCGTGCAGCAGCCCCCACGGAGCATCCCCCCTAACGCGCTTCAGGACTTACTGAGGACCTTGAAATCGCCAAGCTCTCCGCAGCAGCAGCAGCAGGTTCTTAACATCCTAAAATCCAACCCTCAGCTTATGGCAGCTTTTATAAAGCAACGAACGGCCAAATACGTGGCTAACCAGCCCGGGATGCAGCCGCAGGCGGGCATCCAGCCCCAGCCCGGCATGCAGCAGCCGCAGACCGGCATGCAGCAGCCCAGCATGCACGCCCAAGCCGGGCTGCAGAACATGAACGCGATGCAAGCAGGAGTGCAGAGACCCAGCGTTCCTCCCCAGCAGCAAGGGATAGGTGCGATGAATCCCCAGGGACAAGCGATAAACATCATGAACCCCGGCCACAACCCGAGCATGGCGAACATGAGCCCGCAGTACAGAGAGATCCTGAGGCGGCAGCTACTGCAGCAGCAGCAGCAACAGCAGCAGCAGCAGCAAGGAGGGGCCGGCATGGCAGGAGGGATGGCGGGACACAACCAGTTCCAGCAGCCTCAAGGACCAGGTTACCCTCAGGCCATGCAGCAGCAGCGGATGCAGCAGCACCTCTCCATACAGGGGGGTTCCATGGGACAGATGGCTCAGATGGGACAGCTGAACCAGATGGGCCAGCCCGGCATGGGGGCTGACGGCACCCCCAACATCCAGCAAGCGCTGCAGCAGCGGATCCTGCAACAGCAGCAGATGAAACAGCAGATAGGGTCCCCCGGCCAGCCCAACCCCATGAGCCCACAGCAGCACATGCTCTCAGGACAACCGCAGGCATCTCATCTCCCCGGCCAGCAGATCACCACCTCCCTCAGCAACCAGGTGCGCTCCCCAGCACCCGTTCAGTCTCCCCGTCCCCAGTCCCAGCCGCCACATTCCAGCCCGTCACCCCGGATACAGCCCCAACCGTCACCGCACCACGTCTCTCCCCAGACTGGTTCCCCCCACCCGGGACTCGCAGTTACGATGGCGAGCTCCATGGATCAGGGACACTTGGGCAACCCCGAACAGAGTGCAATGCTTCCACAACTAAACACCCCCAGCAGGAGCGCGTTGTCTAACGAATTGTCTCTGGTCGGTGACACCACTGGGGACACGCTAGAAAAATTTGTGGAGGGTTTGTAGCATTATGGGAGCATCACCTTTTTTTTTTTTCCTTTCTTTCTTTTTTTTTTTTTTTTTTTGTTGTTGTTGTTGTTGTTCCTTTCGTGTTCTTGGACATTTTGTACTGAAAATTCAGACATCTGGGTTGTTTTGAATCCTGGATGGAACTGCTGCTTCCTACACATGGAAGAATGAATTGCTGTTTAAAAAAACGAAAATAAAAAAAAAAAAAAAAAAAACAATACAAAGAATATATTTTTTTGTTAAAGCCAGGCGGTTAAAATATCTGGTCTCTTTTGTGGGTTTTTTGGTTTTTATTTTTTTTGTTGCTGTTGACTCATACCTTTTTTTTAACGGGGAAAACAAGTTCATTATATTCATATTTTTTATTTGTATTTTCAAGACTTTAAACATTTGCGTTTAAAAGAAGAAAAAAAAAAAAAATAATATTCAGAAACTGTTTCCTGAAATAATGCAACATTATAATGTATCCCGGTAACTTTGACACGTTGCGGGAAGATATTTTTTTTTTTTCTATAGTGAACTCTGCAGACATTTGAAGTATTACCCCTGGGAAGATAGGAATTGACTCTTGCACACAAAACCACACATTGGCCAACGCCAAAACCCTTGTCTTGCAGATGTAGAAATTGTTGCTTTGTTTCTCTGATAAAACTGGTTTTAGATGAAAATAGGGATGATCACTCTTAGGCCGTGCTGATTTGAATAGAGAAGAAGCATTCTTTTCTTTCTTTCTTCGGTGTGAAACTTGAAATGAGGAAAAGCAATTCTAGTGTAAATCATGCAAGCGCTATAATTACTATAAATAAGAAAATCCAAGAAGATTCAATCACTGTATAGAATGGTAAAAACAGAAACAAACTCATTTCTTACTTATAATATCATATTGTTAAATAAACTGTGTGCAACAGACAAAAAAGGGTGGTCCTTCTTGAATCCATGTACATGGTATTAACACTTAGTGTTTGGGTTTTTTTGTTATGAAAATGCTGTTTTCAACATTGTATTTGGACTATGCATGTCTTTTTTCCATTGTATATAAAGTATTGCTTAAAATTGATATAAATTACTGAAGTTTTTAACATGTATTCTGTTCTTTAAAAAATCCATGTAAGAATGTTTAAGGTTTTTATTTATTTATATATATTATTTTTTTTTTTTTTTGGATCATGTTCTTTGTAAGACATAGCGATGACTATTCACTCATCCCCCGGAGCGGCCAGAGGCAGCGATAGGAGTGGCACGAGGCGTGGAGTACTGTAGGTAGCATGTCTTGTTTTTTACAACACCCTTGAGCAATTGTTTCCTGTTTGGGGAGGGAGAGGAGAGGGGAGCGCTTCCCACCCGCGGAATATTTGCAGGTGTTCATCCGATAAGGGTTAACTGGAATAAATTATTAATAGCCGTTGCTTTTTAAAAAAAAAACTGCATTAATTTAGAGAAGGATCACCAACGAAAGGAAAATAGAGAGTATTGAGTTAATTCTAGGCTAATTTATTTAGTCTACAGTAAAATATGAACCTATTGACTTTAACACTATTTTTCTGCTGTTAACTCTGAGTCTAGATTTGAGGGTTTTCTGTGGAATAAAAAATAACAAATCATGTACATGTTCCCTTCGCTATCCTGTCACCACACCCTCCCGTCCCCGGGATACTCGCCCCTCCTCCCTGCAGCGAATCGCTTCCTCGGAGTTAAAAATTCCAGGGAACCTTTCCCCAGCGTAGGTGTGAGCTTAAAACCCCAACTAGCCTAAAAAAAGCCATCGCTCAGACCTCGAGGCTTCTGATTCCGTGCGCCTGGCGTGGGGATTTGCAGCAACCCCAGCAGGGTTGTCCCGTCAAGTTGGTGCTTCCTCCAGCCTTGCGTTTTTGTAGGAGAGGCGCTGGGGGAGGACGGGGCGGGGAGAAAAGCGACAGATTTATCTCAACTTGGATCCCCGTGCTGTGAAAGCGGTAGCGCGCTGCCGCACTGCTTCACTCTCTTCAACTGTAGAGGGTCTCCGCTTCAACTCTTCTTGCAAACTTTTTAACTGTTGTACCTTTTTCACCACCATCGAGTTCATCTTGCCCACGCAACTGTCTTCAGCAATTCAAGATGTCAAAATTTGGGGCTGGGGTGAGGTGAGTGAAAACTTAACCCAAAGCTTGTCCAAAAGAAATTGCTGTAAAAAAAAAAAAAAAAAAGATGGAAAGCCCTGATGCTGTGTCTCATGCTGTGTACTTAAAAAGAGGAAAAATACTATATTTGTGATCAAAAAGAGGAAACTTGAAATGTGCTGGTGTTTCTAATAAAAGCTGGTAAAACTGCTTGGATTGAAGGATGGTTCCCCGGGGCTGGCGCCCGCTAGGATCAGCACAGCCTGACACCAGGGTTCAGGTCAGCTCCCGCAGCCTCGCTGGGACCTGTCAGAAGTGTCCGTTTTACAGAAGCTGGCACCGCTGCCTGCTGTGGAGGAGCCGAGCCCCGTGTGCAGCACAGAGGTGCTTTGGTCCTGGGGCTGCAGCTCACGTGGGTTCCTGCTCCTGGGGAAGAGTGGAGAAAAAAACCTTCTGGGAAGCAATGTCAGAATATTTTTAAGTACAACCTGAAGTGTGTGTGTGTTGAGAGCACAGAGCAAGGGATAGATTTAGCTCTGACAATCCCAGCTTGCTGGAGCAATTGTCTCAGATAAGAGCAGGTGTTTTACCAGGGAGAGAAGGGAAGTCAGAGCGGAGGAGCTGGGCTTGGTGAACAGCCCCAGCAGCCTTGGGGGGTTCAGACCACTCCAGTCTCCCTTGGGCGTTGAGAGGAAATTCAGGATGTCTGAAGGCTGGACGTGCATCTGATTTTCCAGGTCCTTGCCTGCGTTTGGATGGGGGAGGTCTTGGCGCTAAGGAGCAGCATCCCAGGAACATGAGAACTGATTTGCACCGAGCTGGGTGCAGGCTCTTTGTCACCTGAGGGATGGATACCCTCCCTGAAATCTGGAGGGCAAGAAGGTGCTTAAATCTGAACAGCTCCGTTCTCTGCTCTTCTCTTCCTCGGCTGTCCACCGTGCTCTGCTCTCTGCCGATGGCTGTCCTGACTTCTACCATCACTGCTACCCCAGCAGGCTCTGAGCGCATTTCTTCAGGCTGCAGACACCAGCTGAGCTTCACCTTCTGGGTTGCTCATCCATCACTGTCCCATCAGGCCAGAGATCTGCCCGCAGCACTTGTGTAAGTGCTCCCTGCTCTGCTCTTCCACCTGGAGGGGTCAGATGGAAGGGGTGAGGAGGAGGAGGAGCCCTCCTGCTGAGCATGTAGCAGGTGCCAGCGAGCTGGGGACAGTAACCCTGTAAGTTGTGTCGAAGCTGGTGGCGGGGGTACGTGTCCACAGCCCTAGTGGGGTACAGCAGTGCGTGAAAGCAGTTAATGGCCTACAAGGTGATCTGGGTGTGCGCCAGGAGCTGCTTGCAAAGCAAATCACGGTCATCTCTCCTTCCCTGCGCTTCTCCACCACGGCCAGGGAGTCAAGATGGGGAACATGGTGATCTCTGCCACCCGCAGTGCGCTGCCAGGACAGCGGATGAAGCCAGTTGGTGCCAACCACCAGAAAATCGATGTGAGCCTGGACAGAAGGGAGGGTCTGCACCAGATCCCCTGCAGGAACACGCATCCTGGCTGGACGGTCGAAGCACACCCAAGGCAGGAGGGTGACGCAGTGCAAGGTGAGGCGGGAGGAGAACTTGGGCGTTTTGCAGCAGGTACAAGAGCTCTGGTGTGGTGGTGTGGCAAAGCAATGCTCGGAAGCGCTGAGGGGTCAGCTGGAGGAGCTGACCAGGGGAGCACAGCAGCAGGTGGGAAGTGTTTGAAACAGGCTCAGAAGTCATTTTGGTTTTGGCCGTAGCACAGGGAATGTCTAGGAGGGCCTGGGCTTGGCTCCAGGTGGAAACAGCCCAGCAGAAGGGTGCCAGAGTGATGCACAGGCTCACCCTGAGTTTGTCGCGCATAATCCGTAAGACCCAGCACGGCACAACCCCCACTGTGTGCCAGTGTTTCTTAGAGGCAAACCTCCAAAGCCACATGTGGATGGGCACGGTCCCAAAGATCAGCTGCAAGCACCAGTGAAGGGTGGGCGCAGCCCCTCTGGCATGCTCCCCTGAGCCTGGGGTCACAGAGCTGTCCCTGCCGGGTGGCCATGTTTCAGCCCTGAAGGCCCTCGTCTGCTCTGTCTGGAAGCAGTTAGCCCTCGCTGAAATGAGACCTGCTCGGTGTTTTATTTTTAGCTGTGGTGTTCATTGAGACCAGGCTCTGCTCTCACGCACGTTCCAAATTCAGCTCTCAGCGGAGCGGTTTATTTCCTGTCACCCCCCTGCCGTGTCCAAGGCCTTTCTCTAACACCTCAGCCCTTTAGGTTTCCATGATCTATGCTCACAGCAGCCCCAGGAAATGAAGAATTTCAGAGAAACGGGAAAATGAGCTATCGAGCAACTTGCCCAAGTTGAGCAGCAGAGCCTCACCAAGGCGGGATTTCCTGAGGGCTGCTCCCGGCCGGGGCAGCCTGTCCTGGGCCTCACCCCCTCCATGGGGAAGCTGTGAGGGACACGATGCACCCAGCTCTGCCCACCCCCGCAGCCAAGATCCTGCTGCAACCTGTTGCATGAAACGGGCTTCCTGCAGCAAATACTGGGCCATTAGCTGTGAGGGACCATCACGGGTGCCTGTGTGGGAAGACAGGGGTGGGTTTGTAACCCGTGTCTGGCTTCCAGTTACTAACAAGTCCCCAGGGTAGAAGAAACATGGAAGGTGTCCCTGCCTGTGGGAGGGGAGCTGGAATTAGATGATCCTTGAGACGTCTTCCAACCCAAACCATTTTATGGAGGAGAGACTGAAAGGTTGTGGAGTCTCCTTCTCTGGAGAGACTCCAAACCTGCCTCGAGGTGCTGAGATGATCCCGAGCGGTCTCTTCCAATGCCCACCACTCTGGGATTCTAGCCATCAAAAGAGGAAAGTTTCGGAAGCGAAGTTACAACCTCTATCACGATACAGGAGAGCCTTGAAAACCTACAGCAGAAAGAGCCGCTGGCATCAAACGGTGGCTGCGACCGGGCGGTGTCCGAGGAAGGGAACCGTGGGCAGGGAAACAGAGACCTCGCGGGTGGGAGAAGGCAGCGGGAGCGGCCCGGGGCTGCGCCTCACGCCGCGAGGACGGGGCCTGCGGGCACACCCGCTGCTGGGAGGCCGGAGGCGGGCTCCCGGGGCTGCGGCCGAGGGGAGCCCGGGCCCCAGGGCGGCCTGAGGCGGGCAACGGCAGCTCTGCGCGTGCGCCGCCGCCCGCGTGACGTCAT
>JAVSBS010003727.1:63707-84403 GCA_033124195.1 Coracias cyanogaster | reverse complement strand
TTTGACTGGCTCATGATAAAAAAAAAAAAAACTGAGGACTAGTAAGTTTGGGGAACTTGTTAGAAACAGGAGACTAGAAGTTGATTTCTCTACTGCTCATTCATTTAATCTGCCCAAGTTCCATGAAGTAGTGGAATACAGAAACAAATTCTATTAATTCATTCATAGCTGATACTTCTTACGTTTCGGTGAAGTGACGGAGCCAAGAATTTATAATCCTCTTTTTCATTGGTCTGTCATATGTGTTCTGTGTGTGTGTTGCTGTTACATGCCCTTTCTAAAGGAGAATGTCCCTCCCACCCCCTCTGAGGAAGCAGGTGCCACAGAGTAATAACCTGCAGACAACAGAGGTACTTTGGTGTACTTAAATTAGGTGTGACGGTAATACAGCATAATTGTGTGATTAGGATAGCCATGACAGTGTTTGTTCTGTGATGTATGCTGCTGCAGGTATTTTGTGTCTGGGTATGTGTTTCAGGAACAGCAATTAAATCCGAAATTGGAAGTCTGGCAGGGGTTACTAATATGTGGCTAGCTACTTGGCCTAGAACATTGCAGGGAATTGGGGAAACGCTGTTTTGACGCTCTGATGAATCACCAATTTCTTTGAGCCTTAATCTTTTTCTAACGCTCGTTTACCATGGAGGGCTGGGCTATGCATATTCTGGATCCTGTCAGTCCAGCTCCTTAATGGGTAGTTGAATGATGTAATACAAAAGGAATCATTCGTTCATAAGCTGAATGGATTGCCGCCTCTGCACTTCCAGCAGCTCTGTTGTTATTCGCATAAGGCTGTTGGCATGTAAGGAGCTGGTATCCCCGAGAGTCCATCCTACAGTAAAGGTTTATTCTGGATTACCTTTATGGCCGTCTAGCATTCATGGTTATCTCAAGTTGGGTGTACATATATTTAAGTTTGTAGTAGCTATATACAACTTCTAGTTCTGGACTGTAGCACAAATAGAAACCTAGATGTCTATAGACATCTATCTGGCATGGTAGTTTACGATGAATTGCTTTATCGGTTAGGGACACTATCGTGAAATGCCTGTATCACTTTCACTATTGAAAATAGCAAACACCAGCGGTAAAGACTTTGGAAATCACACCTTCACGTGCCATCGGTAGTTCACATGAGACTTGTTCAGGAGTATACTGAGTTTTGAGTGTAGTTGTAGAACATACAGTTATTTTATCTAAAGCTTGTGCTGGGATTTTTGAGTCTAAATACTGTATCATTTAATTTTGTTTCTAGTTTTCCTGTGTTTTCTTGCACAAGTATCAGAACAGTTTTCCCTTGCCTAGATTGATTCTTCCACAACTTCATACATCCCCTTCCCTGCTACTTCTGGAAATAAGCAAATATGTTGAATATTAATACTTTAGTATATTCATAAGGCAGACTTCCATCTGTCTTGGTGGTGGAGTTACAAACTTACTTCAAAAAATTGTAGATTTCTGTTCTTCTATTGAAGTGTTTCTCCATGTTTCTCAGCAGACCTAATGTTCTACACTCTGTTTTCAAGTATTTTATAATCACAAGATGCCAGTGATCTGACAGGGAATCTTGAGAAACAAAATGTTAGTGAAATAGTAATTATGTTGAGGAAAAATATTTTAACCACTTGATGTATCTCACTTGTCAGAAATGCAGTGAAATGCTTGAGAAGCTTTACAGTGATGTCTCTTTGCAGCTTTATGGTTTTGGTCAGCATTGGTATCCATAAGCATATTTTTACATACGCTGTCACAGGTTGCCCCACAACAGAGTCTGAGTCTGACTGTTGTTAAACAAGGAACTGATGAATCAACAGGCCAATGTCCAAAGTAACTTGCTTTTTCATACTCTAGTGCTGAAGGTTTATGCTCAAATGTTTCCATGTATCGTACTGGCTTCTGATTCTTGTTCTGTAATGAGGAAAACAGAGCAAAATCGAAGAATACGTTGGGACATGGTTACTTTAAGTGCTGAACTACCTATACGTGCAGAGTTTGCAGTCTTATCTCAGACTTTCATTCCCATTCAGTGTTGTTGCTGCCTGACAGATAGGGACAGAAAATGGTCAACAAGGTGCTGTTTAAAGCAGCGAGGCAAACAATTTGGGCAAAATATCATTGCCCGCATTGGCATGTCTCCAAAATCTTGGGTTTGTGCCCCTGTTCATGTTTAAAGCTTGTTGTCCAATTCTTTATAACAGATGTCCACAAGATTTGTATTATAAAGAAGGGAGGGGGATTCTTTTTTATGAATATATCGCAGCTTAGTTGTAATCTATTTTGTTATGTTTATGTTTTTCTGTTTCTTAATTAACTTTGTGTATTTTAACTGCATGTATTCAAGGAGTCAGTGGAATTTTTAGGAGGGCTTGTGCCCATTTATTTTGACTTGCAGGGAAGAATAATTGTCCTTCAATCCCAGCTCAAATATTGGAACAATCCATCCTTTAACAGTGAGTCAAAACCTGAATTACCAGTAGTTTTGATTACAGTGATACTCTAAAAAGGTGGGGTGCTCTAACTGAACAAATGTGCACCTAGTAGGTGATAGTCTTTCATACAGTGTTTTAGAAGTAAGCAAGAGTTGCTTCTGATTTTGGTGCAGCTTGTAATGGAGGAGGTAGCTTCTTTCAAAAGAGGAAGTAATACTAAAATGACTGGATTATTTGGGTTAAATTCTGTTTTTGGCAGTGAGGTTAATGAAATAATCATTAGCAAAAACATTAACTTCCTTTTCTTATTACAAAACCTTAAAGTTAAATGATGCTTCTTTTAAAAGTAGTTTAATTTCACTTTAGGTTTGGTCCTGAAGATGTTTCAAAATTTACAAGTAGCATATTTTAGGTAAATGAATGTCTTTCATGTCTGGAAAAAAAACCAACCCCCCTGAAGGGAGTTCATCCTCAGATGTTTGTTTTGCAAAAAACCTGTTTATTGAAAGTAGTCTTTGCATGGTCAAGGGTTATTGTATACATTTGTGTTGGAAGAAGACTTGGAATTGTACCTTTTCATTTATCACTGTAACTATCTGGTTCTGTATGTGCCTCTCATCTGGACTTTACAAAGGCGTAGACCCTTTTCTCTCTCACTTTTCTCAGACCTGCCCTGACCAAAAATGTATTCTAGGAGCACTGTAACAGCTGTCCCATCAGCTGAAACAGATCTTTTCCGGAATTTTAATTCTGCATGCATTTGAATTTGAGGTGTAAGATTTCTGCTTGCCTGAAATAGTCATTTATTGTGTAGTCTGAGAATGTGATGATGAAGAACTTAGCAAATCAGCTTTGAAGCTATGTGTGTCTTAAAGAATAATTCGAAGCACTAAAAATATTGAAGTGTCCTAGAAGTTCCTAACACAGTTTTTTACCTCCTCTTGCTTAAGCAGAGTAGTGATTGCAGACTTGAAACATGGAATCCAAATAATAGCAATGTTCTAAGATGATAAGCCTATTAAGACCTCTTAAAGAACATCAGACTTCTAACCTCACCCTTGGAACTGCCCTAAATATTAACCTTATAGCTTCAAGTGATGTTTTTAGTCTTGTCTTTCATCATAAAGTATTGCATCCTATTCTGCCAGCTTCTGAATTTCTCTGAAGAAGGAGCTGTCCATAAAATTCTGCCTGGCAGAGCTGGGTTATTTCCTTCACCTGGCGTCCCAGGCAGCATCATGGGTGTGCATTGCCCATTTGCTGGTTAGCAGAGTAGTGAAGTATGCGGAAAACTTAAAGATCATATTGGTAAATCAGGAGGAGGAACATGTAGTAATTGAAACAAGGAAGTTCATTGTTCCCAGCATTGCTAAACTGACACTTTTCATGCATGACATTTAACTTGTTCCTTCTAATTAAAGTGCTAAAGCTGCAGGTACTTTGTCATGAGCCTGATCTTTCAAAAAGTTAGCGTTTCTTTGAAGAATTAGAAAAGGCCCAATAGACCATCAGTTGCTGCATCTTAGCTTTAAAAGTTTGAAGCAGCTAGTAAAATATTGTAACACTTGCAATTGTTTTCTTAAATAAACATAACTTATAAAATGACAGGTCCAGTTACTGCAAGAGCGGCACGCTAAGATGCTGGCCAGTCTCTTAGCCAGCAAAGTTCAATAACTTTCCTAGTTTTCACTCCAGGGCAGGAATTGGTTTCAGTCTTAGAGTGAAAACTGACTCTCATGGTGAAAGTGCAACAGTTTCTGTAAACTTTACTGCTCTTTGTGAGCTCTTAACATGCTTAATTGTTGCTTCCTTCAGCAGTGGAATAGGAAGATTAATCAGACTTCCATTCAATAGATACTTTAAAGAAAAGCAAACTCCAGAAACCCTGTTGGTTAAGTGAGAGCAAGGCATCTTGTGGGCAGGGAAGGGAAACAAAGAAAAGACGTTACTATGTAAGATATTATCCTTGCATTATAATTCTTTGTGTGCATAAGTTAAAAAAAGAGACGATAGAATGAGACAGACTTAGTATCCAGAGTGCCAAGGTAACCTTACCTGCTTGGAATAAGATACCTGTCAAAATGAAGAACAATGGTTTATAAGAAAAAAAAAAACTGAGACGTTTTCTGATGGCTTTTTCTGATAGTCATGTTAATCTCTTCATGTGGTGTCTTGGTTGACTGTGGGAAGGAGTAATACAGGCTGAAGTTATGTGGATGTTTTCGAAAGTTTCCCTTATTTTAAAGAAGTCAGAGTTTAAGAGTTTGTTACTCTAGTGTTCTGAAAATGCCTAAAAGTAGTACAGAAACTAACAATATTTTGTGAAATCCATAGTCATTAGTACTAATAGATATCAGCTCCTGCCCTATCCACTCCAGGGCAAGCTTTAATTTTCTTTCCAATCCCATTTACTGCTTCCAGTCAGTTGTGTCTTGGTCTTCTGCTTTCTGTGTGTACGGAGCTGTTGTGCAATTGGTAATTCATGTGACCTCAGTGCAGACAAGTGGATGATGAGAGCTGATGAATTAGATGAGGTTTTGCATTTGATGGTGCTAAACTTCAGAAACAGATTTTTTGTGTGTGTGGTGCTTTCCTAATGTTGCCATTAAATGAAAAAATATTTTCTGCATCAGTGAACAGTATTTGACATTAAATATTGGTGTTATATTAAAGGCCTGGAAATAGTCTCCCAGCTAATTTGTAGGCATAAAGATAACTGAAGTTATTGAGAAACTTTGGCTTTCAGAGAAGAGTGCAATTAGCCTATTCAAGATTACACCAAAATGTCTAGAATTATGTAGTAGGTAAACAATTTTAGCAGTTAAACTGTTGTATATTAGTAAAAATACCAGCACTTTTAGTTGTATTACCTCAGCTGTGACTTATTTTTGCAGATCAGAATGCCACTGCACTGGCTCTCCAAGCACAAGCTGTTGCCTCACAGCTTAGTCAAGTGCAGCAGGTAAATGCGGGTGGATGGGAGCATTACAAGAAATCAGTGTGAGCAGCGCGTGAGTGTAAGATATGATCCCAGTGCTCTGATGAAAATCTCATCAGTTTTAAAATGTATTAATTTTAAAAAATCTTGCAGGAGGAGGGAGCTTCTATTACATTCCACAATTTCTGTTAACTCATGCTGGGCATAAACTTAATTTTTATTTTCTTAATTTGGCCATTATTTAGGCTAACTGGTGTAGAAGATTATATGAAAAGTTAATCTCCCTCTATGGTTAGGCTTATTTAACAAATGTAGTCTCAATTATATGGCTTGGAAGCAGAAGCAGATGTGAAACGCTGTGCAGAGTGTGGGGTCTGGAACTCCAAGCTTGACCTTCGGTAGGTACTTTGAAGCATTGTTGCCCTGTATTCAGGCTTGTGTTCAGGTTTTCTGTTTGTTTTCTTTTCAATGCAAAAGAGCAGTGGTTTGCATTGACCTGCTCTTTCACTCTTTAATTCAGTACAGGCATTCTGCTGGGATTTCTCTTGTGAAAGTCCTACAGGAATGTTACTGGTGTCTTGTCTTTCTTTTCTTTTTCGTGTAGTAGGAGCTACCGGTGATGCTTTGCAGGCAAGAGTAATAGAAGCAGCAGCAGAGCAACATGGACTTGACCTGTTGAATTTCGCTTGTAACTGCAGTACTTGGTTTGCAGTCTTCTGCTGCTGCTGGTTTCCTAGAGAACAGGAAGGAAGGATTACTGCCATCAGTTGTTCAGCTTCGGTCCTCTCTCCTCTAACTACTCTTCTAGTGGTCTCAGAAGTAAAGTGAGTGTGCAAGCAACTACTGTGTAGTTCTGTTTAACTGTTTGTAGCAAAGGAGGATTGTTCAAATTTGTTCAAGTAGTGGTTTTGGCAGTGTTTTCTGTCCTGGAAAAGTAAGAGATACCAGAGCTGAGAGGTAGGGTAGAGGTCAGGTGCTCATGAACCTGAGAGACAGCAAGTGATGGCATATTTTATCTTCATCATACTTTGAGGTACTTGCCTAATGTACTTGAGTGGCAAATTCCTGATCTCTTTCCTGAGAAATGACCTTTTTCCTCCAATGGACGATGTTGTCTGCTTTTTGTAGGCCTTGTTAATGAATGCAGAATTTGTGACTCTACATCCAACTAGCTAAAACAGCTTTTAAAGAGAGGATGGGGTTGTGGAGAATGGTGGTCATAGATGCTTTATATTGAGTTAGCATCCCACCTTCCATTTCAGAATTGTCATGATTTGGCTAAGCTGCTAACAACTTAGTCATTGAGGGTTTGCTCAGATAATGCACAAATGAGAGAGTGAAGGGTTTATTTTAATGAACAGTTTGGTACTTTTTGAAATCATAATCTGATAACCATCATGCCAGTTTATGTATTATTTTATAATGGAAATTAAACATGGATCTGTCTGGATAACATGGAGGGTGTGTGTTGTTAGTCCACTTACAATGAGGAAAACAAGCTTCTGGCTTGATGATGGATGTGCTACATGAAGCAACCCCTGTTAATTAATGAGTTGGATTTCTTAATGTTGTGTGCTTCAGCCTGCCGTCAGTAGAGCCCTGCTTTAGACTTAAACTGAGAACAAACTGTAAGTAAACTGAAGACTCTCGTGACGCAATCACACTTGTCTTCAAGGCACATGATACTCTTATCGGGCACAAAAATGTCTTCCTAGTGAGTTATTCCTGTCTTGGTAGGCACTTCTAGTATTCCTAAATGGTGAGTTTTTTCAAGCTGTATACTATTAAACATCTGGTGCATGGGGTTACTGAGGAGGATATGATCCACAGGCTTATTGGCTCATTTCTTGGGTGACGTTTGGGTGCACATCAGATAGTATCTGCATGTAAAACTTACCCTCTTGGTGTGCAAGAGGACTGTGGAAATCCTATGTGAGACCTTTCAATACAGTGAAAATATTTCCTTTTATTTTAAACATATATATTTAAAATGCAATGCAGAAAAGGCTAGACAAGAGGATTATTTTTTGGTAGTGTCTCATCCCATTATCTTCTGCATACTAGCAAGCTCGCTCTTCTTGCTGTTTGAGATTAGGTGAGTGAATAAGGCTGTAACTTTACCTCCTTCCCATTTTCTTGCTCTTGACTTTTGCTTTCTTTATACTCTGTATAGAGCCCTTAGCATTTACCTGATTTACTATCAAGTTTATTTTGTATTATATCTCCTTTTAGTAACTTACTGCTTGGTATCTCTTGGTCAACTGATCTGAATTTCTAGACTTGTGGAGTAATCAGTTCTGGTGTGCACTTCCATGGCATAGGTGTGTGAGTTAGAAAGCTCAGTAAATGATGGAGTTGCAAATCACTTGTGAAGCCTAGTGCAGAAATGTTTCATACATCTTTAAATAAGGAAATGCAGCGTTTCCTTTAAAGGGCAAGGTTTACTGTTTCTCTTGAAATCTCAGCCATTCTTAAGAGGAGAGAATATGTTTGAAGAAGTAATTAATAGAATTGCAGAACAGTTTTGGAGGCTATCAACCTTACAAAGAGTAGAAGGTTTATAAAAAAATGTGTGAAGGAGATGCAGCAGCAGCTCAAAGCCATTTCAACTGGTGTTTTCTATTGCAGAGTGTTAAAAACATAGACCACTAAGGTTTAGGTGGTCCTCTGACACAGTGCATTTCTTACTAACACTGATTGCCGTGTGGGTTTTAAAATGCCTTGCACCTGCCCAGTGTCCTGTTGCTGATGTCCGTGTTCCTCTTCCAGAACCAAAACATTGTGGTGTTCTGGGTGCTGCCTGGGAAGGTGCCTGGGCATGAGCAATTCTCTTAGTGAGAAGGAAAACTGAAACAAATCACAGTACTTTCCTTGGGTTTTTTGAAATCTAACTTTCCAGCCACCATGTTGGCACATATGCTGGATGCATGTACATTTTGAAACCTTCATCTGCCAGACTTTGATAAATGTCTGGGTCACAGTACTCTCCAGAGGTGAAATTTTCAACTTTTCCCCTGGCTGTTTAGCTAATTAGCAGTTAAATTCAGAGCCTTGTGATTACTTTAAAAATAGTAGTGTATTGAACATTTAACTTCTGCAGACACATGCTGTGACTAAATATTTATGTCAAGTCAGCTTTTTAATTGCTATTGTGTAATACAGAGTTTACAACTGACATAGGCACAATGATATTGCAGAGATCACCACCAACAGATGTGCTTTATGGGGTTGTTAGATTTTTCATTCACAGCTATTTTGTCCACTGTGGTAATGTAACTGCTTCACAGTAGATTTTCTTCTAAATAATGCCATCCTTTAAATGATAGATTGCTTGTGACATCTGCTCTGTAAAGAAACTGATTTTCTGCTTTGAAAGGAAAGAGGGGAAACCCCTGAGTTCCATCACAGGCTTTCTGTATCAGAACGATACAGCTTTGTAGGGTTCTTCATCTACAGAACGGTGACATGTGCCCCATGCAGCAAGGTGATGGTTCAACTCTTACATTAACTGAGTAAATGCTGAAATCTTTCTTCTAAAACAGCCATCTGATTAAATGTGCAAGTTCTAGTTTGTATCGCTGCTCTTAACACTAAGATGGAGGGAGACTTGCAGCCTTCCAGGCTTGGGATTTGACAGTTCTTGATGATGCTCTATAAGCTCAACTCTCCTGTATCTGAGTTAGCACTTTTACCTGGGTGGAGGACATGATTAGCTCTTGACATATTACATGTGCCTTGGGTATTCAAAACACTTGTGAAACTAATAAAGGTAAACTTTGTTTAAATAGTAGTTAATGTGTTAAATTAGTAGCATATGTTTGGAAGAGGCATCCATTATTCTCATATCAAGTACGTGATACATGCAGCACATGCTAAAACTCCTTTTCAAACCTGAGGTCAGTGGCAGCTCTTCTGCTGGGTGTCCTGATCCTTGTGGATACATAAGAGTGTGAAAGATGGTGAGAAAGTACATGATCTCTGACGCTTGAAAGAGTTCCTGGCCTGCAACTGGAAGTTTGTTGTGAGGCTTAAGTTAAGCAGTACACCTCTGTTTTGAAAACATTTTAGGCTTTCTCCTGTTACTGGAAGTGTATGTTCTTCTGAAAAGTTTATTTTAATCTCTGTTTAAAGTTTCTAAAATGTTTGCTCAGAAAGCCAAACTCCAATCTATTTTTGTTTGTGCTTGCTGGAAGAGCAATGAAAAGATCTTTTATTATAGTGAGCTTTTTTGTGTTACGGTGTTGCTGTTTGCAGCGTGAAAGTTAGTTGTCAGCACTTGCATTTGTAAATCTCTTTTTAAGGGCTCATTACTCTGGGCTGAAAGTTGGCAGGCAAGATCTCAGCCCTAGAGCATTGTTTGGGGTTTTGTGTGTTTTTAAATAACAGATCTATCTGGCTGGCGTGATGGAGAGAAAGCAGGCTGCTACTCACACTACTGTAACTCTAGACAGCAAAACTGGCTGCATAAAAGCACATGTTGAATGTGAATTAGAAAAATTAGAGATGACTACTAATGAGAGCAAGGGGGGCTACACTTGTGGGAGGCTTGGGGCAGGGAAGTAGTGATTTTTTTTTGGCTGTGTGACAGTCGAGTAGATATCTCTTTGGAGCTGTTTGCAAGGCTGTGGTGTATGTGGATGCGTCGCGTATAGAAATATATTCAAACAGTTGAACGTTAACTCTACCAGTACTAGAAGATACCTAAACCTGAACTAAAATGCAGTGTAAAGGTTAGCCTGATGTTGGCACCACAGTAACACACACGTGTTGCTTTTGGATGAGAGCAATCCCAGCTCTACTTGGCTTGGCACCCAGCCAAGCGTGATCATGAGGTTATGTGCATTTATCTGTATAGTCATTCTGTGGACCATTGCTGGTTTGTATCTGGTATCTTCTGAAACAATGGTATTCATATAACAAGATGTATTTGAAAATATTTGCCAGTAAAGAGCCATATTGTCAACTTCAAAAAAAAAAACAACCTCCGCTACAACAACAACAAAACACTCCACAGCTTATTTATGAAGGTGGTTGTGGATGTTGCGAAGGGAAACCAGTGAATATGTGCTATCTGTGTCGCTCAGCCAAGTGGTCTCAGTTCCTCCTGAGAATATTCTTGTAACTCCTCAAATTAACCACTGCTGACCAGTTGCCTACAGGGACAGATCTGTACAAGTATGAGTAAAGAATTACTGCCATCGTCATCCTTGCTCTAATGAGAGAACAACTGTGTTAAGATGCTATTCCACCTCCTGTGGCAATTACTATTTAGCAGGCTGAGGAGTGTATTACAGTTTTGGGGACTGCAAGGACTTCATGGTTGAATGCTGTGAAGTTTCTAAAGAAACATGTTTTACCACTCTTAAGTTTCTGGAGGATAAGTGTCTTGTCTGCTTACAAACCAAGTTTGAACTGCTTCTGATAAGCTTCAGTTAAAATCCATGCAGTTTCTTTTGGATTAGGTAATTCTGGAAATAAGTATTTGCATGTCTCCAGAGTAACTTTACTCTTGTTAGAATATGTCTGAAGTTGTTGAACTTGACTAATTACTCTTGATGGCCCAATGGCAAAGCAGAAAGAAAAATAAAGATTTACTATATGAATTTAGGGAATTGAAATTACATATAATATTACAATATTATAACAGTGTATTTCTAAATCAGTTCTGTAGAAGACAGATTTTTTATTTTGTGAATCTACTTGCTATAGACTAGAAATAGTATTTAAAAGCTTATTTAAGAGATTGTGTGCTTCTGAAGGTTTTCCTTGTGGACTTGTTTTTTTTAATAACTTGAATGAAAAAAATTGCAGTCTACTTATGCCAGCTTGATGTTCTGCCATAGGTGTTGCTATGTCTGCCCCAAATGGGGCTGCCGACTTGCATTCTCTCTTTAATGTCTCCCACTTATCGCAGCAGTGTGTATTTATGCAGAGGTGTGGTTTACCAACCAGCAATTCAGCATATCTCTTAAAGTGATGGGCATCTTAACTCTTCAGTGGGATGATAAATTTTATTGCTGCATTAAAATGCCACATTTAACTTGCTTGCTAATTTGACTATTCAGCTAGCATCCAAAGCAGATAAACTGTATTCCAAAGTATCAATCCTGATCTGTAGTTTCTAGTGCTACCAGGTACTGATTGTGGTTCTTGCAAATAAGCTTGTATATGAAGCTATGTATTAATACTAGTGAAGAACATGCTAAAACACATCTTGTGAAGAGCCTTAAACATTTTGTGGTTTTTATTCTTTCTCTCTCTGAAGTAATGCTGCCTTTTCCACAGTATATCCTCTGACATGACGGTCATGAAAGCCTGCAGTCATGTGTGTTTTGCATTTTAAGAGACAGGCAGTTGTCAACTCTGTGGTGGAGAAGGTGACAACACTAACTTTCCAGTACAGCCCTGCACATGGAGTCATTTTGAAGTATATCATAACAGATGGGATTTTGCAGCAAAGCACTTGACATCCTGGGGACTTACAGCTGAGTGACATACTAAGTGAAGAAAATTGAGGAAATTTCTGCATTTGGGGTCTTTCTGTATGGCTTACCCACGTGCAGAAGGGCAATAGCTGACAGCTGTTAAGAGGATGGGACTTAGAAGACAGGTTGAATATCTTCTTTAAACAGATTATAATATCTCACTTGTTTTGAAAGCCATTTTGATCATTAAAGATCAGAACGCAACTTAAATATATGGGCTTGGCATTGTAGCTATTAAAAATAATTTGTCCACAAGGTAAGTGGATTTAGTGTGATTCCCTCTCTAATGAGAATATGATTATTAGCCTGAGTAATCAAAGTTACCTAGAGCTTCAATGTAGACCTAGCCTGTGATGAGCATCTTGTGTAATCTCATCTAAAGGACTTCTGAAAAGCAGTTGAATGACGTGCTGCTGTAATGGCTGATGACTTGCCCAAGAAATCTGAAGTTGCAAGATGCACGTTGCAGTCATGTTATCTATCAAGTTAGCTAACAACTTGTCTACCCTCAGCTGAAATAGATTTAGCTGAGTATTTTGTGCTTGGTGGCGAGTCAGCAAATGCTTTAGAGGACATGTGTAGTGGAACTTTACTCTTGTTAGAATCACGTGATCTTAGCTGTTTTCCTTCCACAATCCATAGATTTACGAAGCACTGGTGCTAACACTATGCCAGAGGATGGAAGATATTGCAGCGTGACAGGCTGATCCTAGAAGGGACCGGGAGTGTGTAGAATAAGGAGATGACTTAGAGGGTTGCAAAGAAGTACCTTGGCATCAAGTTGGGGATCAAAATGCTGAGTAGATGACATCATTGCTGACTGAAATGCATTTGTCTTTCTGAAAAGTAGGCTTTAGTTTGTGAATCTGGACTAATGTGCATGCTCAAGGTTAATATGAGCAGCAGCAGCAGAGATTATATACAACGGCGAACATGAAATCTGTAAGAAGTCTTGTGCTCTTTTTAGAAGAATATTAATCCAAAAATTTAAAAGGCTAAAACACATTTCTTTAAAGAATATTAACAGAAGCATTCTCCAAGAACCTTAGACACCACCTGCAGTGTTAATTTGCGTACAGCTTCCCATGCGTGGGTTTAAGCAACACAGACTCAAGCTATTTAGGACTTGCTTTTGAAAAATTGCTTTCATATTGCAGATGATTTTAGGTTACTTTGTAAAATACAAACATCTTGAATGAATTCCAGACTTTCAGCCATGTTGGGTCTGTATATGTTCATGTGTGTCACTATGTGAGGGGCAGAATCATTTTTTATTTCCTTTTTTGTGTGTTTTTTTTGTATGTGTCATTTCTCCCTTACTTAGTTTCTACTCCAAGTGAGAGGCAGGGTGTTAAGGAAAAACATTTTCAGGAATATAACAGTGACATGGTTTTTCATGCTGACTGTATATGAATAACATTAAGTGGTAAGTTACTGTTGCACTCAACTGAATATTTTGTCCCGTTGGGGATGTCAGTATATTTGTTTCTTCAGCTATGTGCAAAATATCTTCTCTTCTGCATAATCCCACAGTGCAGATGCTCGAATCAGTTCACAGGTGAATGTCATAATTTTATTTGAAAATTTTTTTAATATATTCAGGTTCTGCTTTTGTCCATTCAAAAATAGTGGTGAGGAAATTCCATGGAAGGCCATAATGCCGTAGACTGAAATAAATACTTTTAAACTTCTGTCTTTTGGAGTCAAAATACTCTAAAAGCAGTTTATGCTGCTAAAGAATGGAGTTACCTTCCATGTGCTGCAAATCTGTACTTTTTCTTTTCTTTTTTTTTTTTTTAAAAAAGATCATAGAGAATCTCACCCTAAAGTTTGGTGTCACCAACTGGAAGGCAGTAACACACGTTACAGAAGCATTACTGGAATTTCCACATGAATAAGTAACTCCAAGGTCATATTACAACTTGCTCATAGTTTTTTTGAAAAAAAAAACCCAACACCCTGATTTTACACACCAGTATTTACTTTCTGAGACTGGATGCTTTAAATGATATTTTCCTGTGTTTTAGAGACCTTTTTTCAAATAACAGTATTAAATAATAGCATCGAATTTCAAAGCAAAGTCGCTGTCAGACTTTCAACTCTACTCACTTTTCTACTTGTCCAATCAAATAAAATAACATTTTAAGATGATGGAGCAGAACAAGTCGTTGAGCATTACTAATCTAGCAGAACTGTTGTAACACGCTTCTCAAAATTTGCAAAGATTAAGTGACTGTCTGAGTAGTTGTAGAAGACAAAGATTGGTTTGAGACTAAATGCTTCTTAGTAAGTTAAGTAAATCTGCCAGGTGGTATGGAGAAGTCATGATATGAAAAACAATCTGAATAGTTAAGGTGAGAATCAAGTGAAACTTTCCCGGTGGGATTTCCCTACCCAGTGCTGTGGCAAGTGTTCATCTGCACTCTTGAGGCAGCAAGCGACTGGCGGCTGAGTGTATCTGCGAGATCACTTTATCGTCACCTTCTGCCATAATGCTTTCTCAGAATGCATTATCCTGACGGTGTTGTGTGGAAGTTCTTTGGACCTTTGGTCCAAATCAGCATGGCATGTCTGGAATGACTGTGATTTCTCAGGAATTTCAATAACCACTTACAGAATCTTTTGTCTTCCTGTTTCTGCAGCTTACAAAGGTGACCAGTAAAGTTCTCTCTGAGCAGCCAAAAAGCAGACAGCTCATGACTTCTGATCAGGACACTAAAGTTGTGGCTGAACCGCAGGTGCAGCAAGTACAAGAAGTTAAAGACAGTTCTCATCTTGTAAGTATTATAATTACATATTCCTCTTGTACAAGTGTTGCATTAACAGTTTTTAAACTCTTAATCAAAATTGAATCTCAGAACATTTTAGAAGACAGCTGGCTAATAGCATTGCGACATAAAATGCTAGAACAGAGCTGTTGAAGGTGGCCAATTCTCCATACCAGATAGGACCTTCAACTTGAGTTTTCTTCAGCCCTACAGAGGATTGAAATGAACTGCAAGTTACAAGTGTTTCACACATTAAGGTACAGGGCTTTTTAGACTGTGTGGGAATTGTATTACCAATCTTGAGTTAGGTTCTAGCTCACACATTAAAACGTGATGAAAATACAGGAAATACACCTGGGCGCGTATCTGCAACTGAAAAAAAACCTACAGACCCATACAAATAGGAAATTGCTTTCTGTAACAGGAATTTTGCTCAGTCAGTTCTGCCAAATGGCATGTGCTGCTGCCTCTGTGCCACGGTGCAGGATCCAGTAAGTTATGGTATGCTTTTGGCAGATCATACAGCAGATTATACTCTGTGTATATGTTACAGTAAATGCTACATAAGTCTTCAGTAAGAGAGAATACTTGATTTGTGTGTAAGCTCTACTCATAACATTGTCTTTTCATCTTTGATCCTTAGTTGTATATTGTAAGGAATGTTTCCTTGGGACATCTTGAAGGGTTTGGTTTCAGTGTATGTTCTGCTCGGCACTTAGCCTGTGCTATGCTGAGCAACAGATGCTTCTGCTTCAGCTTAACCTTGCAGCAGCAAGTGCTTGCTGCCTTAACTTACCTTGCAGCAGGCACTAAGGAGCATTTTGGAAAACACTCCAAACTTGTGCTTTTCTTTACTAAGCAAGCTGGTGAGTTTTTTGTTTGTTTGTTCCTCCCTCCTCCCCTTTGTTTTTTATTCTGGGTTCCTTTCTGCTCTCTTCTGCCTTTCTTACATGTGAATTTTGTCCATTTGACAGTAGAGGAAAAAAGTTGAACCCACTTTTGTGCCATAGTTCTGGAAGATGAGCTTTTGTGATATTTCTTCTCCTGTGCTCAAGGCATTAATTCCTAGAAGCCAGTGTGTAAGCTTGAGTAAGAGGCTCTTGCAGATTTGCTTCAAAAGCTTTCAACTGTCAGAGCACTTTCAGCAGGTGCCTTAGTATTAAAGGTGGTTTGATTAGTCTTCACATGGATACTTCTTTTATTTTGGCATACTAGAATTTTAATAAAGCTACATGTAAACTTGGGTCTAAACCTTAATTTCTGTTCTTTCATACTTACTTGGAGAAGAAATGGTTACTCTTATTCCATTTCAGAAAAATCTGCTGTAGACTGCTGTCAATTTGGATATCTTGGAATGTATCCATAGTGTTATAATGGTGCATTTCAAATAACTGATTCTTTTTAGATTGAAGCTTTGCTGAATATTTTATTCCCAAAAGATGAGACCTGTAGCTTATTAAGCTTTTAAAAGTTACTTCAGTATCATACTCTTACACACAGCATCAGAAGGTCATTTTTTTTGAGAGTCATTGCCAGTATATGCTGTTAGAAGTGTAGTTTTCAAGATGGTCCACTTCATAATGGCATGCTTGCTTGACTGTATTTTGCAAGTGCTTCAGGACTTTGCTTGCCAGTTTTGTGAACAAGGCTATAGTTTGATTAAAAGCTTCCTCAAGTACAGGAAGAAGTTAGTAAACTAATATAAAGACATTTTCATTTTTCCAAAAAAGTGATAGGAAGGAGAAAAACTTCTGATATCCTCACTCTGTTGCATTTCACCAGTACATGCTTCTGATTAAATGGAAATCGCCTGCTGTTTCTTGTTTGTCTTAATTACTTGGAGATCAGAGGGCTAGGCTTCATCAAGGTACGGATTCATGTTGGTGGTGATTCCTGCTTCAGTGTGTATGTGATAGGGGGCCATCCTGCTGTGGTATCTAGTAAGATTTCTGGGAGTCTTTTTTAGATAGACTTAAGTTTGCTGAATTACATTTCCTGGCTGCGTTGTTGTACTTGGATCTGGTGATACCTAGTCAGGATGCTTTTGTGGCAGTTCAGGAGGAGAGTTGTATGATTTCGACTGGAAGTTCTGATACATCTCTGTAGGTCCTGGAAAAATAACTCCCTGTATGCTAGTCTTAGTTTTTTAAGTGATTATATAAAGTATTTTTTGTTATGTCTTTAAATATTAGCAATAAATAAATTTTTCTAATTATTACTTTGGTTCCTGCTGAAGAAAACAGACTGACTCGTCTTAACACATTCTATTATTAATGTTGAGCAGATAGTCAGTAGTGACTGAATTAAAATGAAAGTTACGAAGTTGTGATGGAACCCTTCAGAAATCACTTTCCATGGTTGCTTATGTTTGTGATACAGAGGTCACTTGTTTACTAACAGTTCTCAAACCTCATGCCTAAGGGAGGCAAAGTCATTTCTTCTGTCTTGAAGTAGCTGTAAAACTATATGCTATTTAATGCCTAACATAGATTGATCGCAAGCCTAGCATGGTTCATTTCCAACAACAGCTCCTTTTGAGTTTGGCTTATTTTAGTAGTATTAAACAGCAGAATTTCAGTCGTTTCGCGTGCAGGTTGATTGGAGTTGGCAATGTGAGGATTCTTATACATTTCTTGTTAATAGTAACTTACACTTACAACTTGGAGGAAGATAATTGAGAGGATACTAGCAGATTCTTAGCTTTGATAAACATGGGGGATAAATATAATGGTATTTCCAGCTTTTTTAACTGAGAGGTGGAGTTTGTCGCTTTATCTGAGAACTCTCGTTAGTTTGGGGCTTTTTTGTCTGAATTGACAGTTGCTCTTTCTGAGAAAGTCCTTGACAGACTTGATCCAGGAAAGTCAGTGTTTAAGAAATGTGTCACTCCCTTCTGACTCACTTCTGTTTCCTTTTCAATCAGTAGTGCTTTGCTGCTAGAAATCTGGGATTACTCTCTGAGGGAAGAGGCCAAGTAGGTATTTTATATGACCTGTCTGTGCCAGACAGGACCTCTCAGAGCACTTTCCAAGCACCAGAGAGTTTTTGTTTCCTTAATTGGCTGAATTGAAGACCTGATCTGGAAATCTGAAATTAATTTTAGAAGGGATTCTTGTTGTCAAATGGCAAAAAGTTCTGCAAATGTTGGTCTGTTCCAGTAGAAGATATTACCATGGAGCTTTTAAAACTTGCGATCTGATTGCAATATAAGCGTCACCCATTCTCTTCCTAATTGAGCGATTATCAGGTGCTGCCACGGGTTTCTGTTAATGGGAACTCAAACCGATGTGGTGTACTGGTTTTGTCAATGCTTATAGGTACTGTAAATAACAAGTTCAATCATATTGCTGGTTTGAAGCATAACAAAAATAGCTAGCAAGTCAGAAAACCTGAGATGGGAGTTAATTGTACTTCCTAAAATCTTTTTCATAAGGGGTAGTATGGAAGAATGTCTCAGGCTTAGAGCTGGTAGGTTGTGCTGTTCAAAAATCCTTGTCCAACCTTTTCAAGAATAAGCCTCGTAGAATATAAAGGGACTGAGGAAATTAGGTTTACTAGTTTAATATAGGATCCTGTGTAACAATTTAGTGAAAATTCAGGATAGCATATAATCCTCAGATCATGTGGCAGTACACAGCATTATATACAGTATGTGCCAATTAAGAATAGCAGTTTGTACAACATTTAAGTCATATTAAATAATTCAAGAAGTTATTAATAGTTTTAAAAGAGATGTGAGGAGTAGAGCTTAAACTGAACTTCTAGACTATCAGCATCATGAAGGATCAATATTGCTGTGTTCACTCTGCCCCATTATTGTGGATTTAGATAATAAGAAGGCTGCTGTAGTTCTGCACCTGTAGATGACTTCTAATGCTAATGTTTAATTGCTTTAGTGTGTAAAATGTGTATTTAAACCCTTTAACAGTCCATTTAACATTGATGTATTGAAAGGAAAGGTAAGAAATCTGACCAGAACCCTGCGGTAGTGATGCTGTGATGTCTGTTGTGACACCCTTAACTGGTGGTGGCCTTAACATCAGGTATGGCCTGGGAGTGCAGGATAATCACTTTCTTCAGGACTAGTTACAGTTGCAGGACTTCATTATAGAAAAAGGATAATGAAGTTGGATATCAGGTGGTAAGGACTGTTTTAATGTAACTTTCAAGCTAGAGTATATTTTGAGGTCTGTAAGGCTATAAATGGGATAAACCCTTATTCCTTGACAAGGAATAGGTACATGTAGAAATGAAAGTTGGTAGGTATACTCTGTTAATAAGCATGTTGACTTTTTTTTTGTCTTCTGTGTAGGTGTGTGCAGCACATAAATACTTTAAAAAAAATCTGCAGGTTATGAAAGTGCTGCTTCAGAGCAGTTTGGTTTCATGGAGAGGGAAAATCCATTTGGGCTTTGGGTAGTTGAGAAGTATCGGAGCCAAAATATGTCTAAAGGAAAAAAAGAAAATAAACAAAATTCACACTCTAGCTGAGCTGGGCTCTAAAGTGGCAGAGCACAAATTCTGTTCAAGTGCTTTTTAAGTCAAGTGGTGCTGTTTAGCTTAGCCAGGAGGTTTTAAGATTTATTGCATCTTAGAAGTTAAACAACCAACCTCAGGTGATGTAGCATAAGTGTGGCTTTTTTTGCCTAAATGCATGTTGCTGGGGTTTTTTTAATGGTGATCCCACAATAAACAGTACTGAGGAATGTGCACTATAGGTGCTTAAAAATAGAAATTGTCCCTGGAACTCTTAGATAAAACCAAAGGAACAAGTACAGAATGTGCCTTTTACACATAAGGAGAAGGGTATGGGAAAACTGGAAAAAGTTTCTGCTTGCCTGAATGGCTTCACCCATTTTTTTTTTTTCCTCCCCATTAGTCAATAGCAGAAGTGCTTGTTAAGGCACTGGAAAAGTGGACTTTGTCCTGGTCTGTCTCTTAAAGGCACTTAGTTCCTCTCTAGAAAGCACATAGTTAGTAATGGTTAAATCAGAGGGAAAAATCTTGCTGTTTGTTTACCTGTCAGGGAGTTTTCTGAATAGTTGTAAACTTTGCAAGTATTGCTGTGACTTTATGCTGATGTTAAAAACAGTTGAATTGTTTGCTCATGGCATTTCTTCAAAAAAAGAAACTATTCTAAGTAACTCCCTCCTCCTTTCCCTGTACTTGGTTCCAGGGAATGCTAAAGAGGAGTGACTTGGCATAGCTTTAAGTCTAGATCCGAGCATGTTGAGTAACTTTGTCCCACAGGAGAATTAAAGAAAGTGCAGCAGCAGATGGCAGCAATGATGCACCAGCCTTCCTGTCCTTAAGAACCATCTATCTAAAGGCACTTTGAGGCTTCACCTATTGGATGAGCTGGGGAGGCAGGGTACTCTTCCTCTTTCCTTTGCCATTTCAAAGCAGGCTTGCTGAGGAGGGGAGGTATGCCCTAGCCAGCTCAGCAGTCTTTTTTGTGGTCGGAGGATTAGTGGTGAATAGGAGGCTTCCCCTAAAAGTTAGCCAATATGTTTCTTTCACATATACAAATCTGAGTCTGCCTATGGCATTGAAATATACAGTAACGTGTCTTTAAGAATCTAAAGCACGTTTTTTTTTTTTAATTCGTTTGTCCTATGAGCAGGATACTTATCTGGGGAGAAAAAGCTACATTGGCAGCTAGCTATATTACAGCTTTTCACTTTTTTGTGTTACCCAGAGTATTTATAATGAAGTAGGATAAGAAATGACTTCACATAAATATTTGAATACCTTGCAAAAGCATCAGAGAAAAGAAGCATTTTACACAGAGATTCACCTCCAGTCTGTTTTATGCTGCTAAATGTGAACTCTATTACTATTAATGCAGGAGCGCTTCAAAGTGATGACAGTGAAACACAGGGATTCTGGAGTGCTTCTGCCCTTGCTCATTGCTATCTTGTACTCGCAAGTTATTACCCTCAGATTGTGAACAGTTTGGGATAGCAAGAGCTTGCTTTTTTAATATTCTCTTCCATCTGATTTTAATCCAGCCTGGTTCTGCTTTCTGTGGTTCAGTGCAGCGTGTTCCCCCCCCCCCCCCCCCGAATCTTTAGGT
>JAVSBS010003727.1:51838-62417 GCA_033124195.1 Coracias cyanogaster | reverse complement strand
TTTTGAAAGAGGTAGCATTTAGTCAAACTACCCTTCAAATCCACCTCAGTTTTTTTATGAAAGAATAAACAAAGTTTTTGGAGGTTAATTATAGTTAATTCTGCCCCAGTACCATGAGTGGCTAGGTGATCTTGAGGCCCTTTCCAGTGCTGTAAGTCACTGAGGGATTATGTTTGTTTGGTTTTTTTTTTCACGCAGATAATGAATTAAAAAAAAGACCTGGAACAGAATTAGCTTCTGATAACATACAATGACTGCTCAATGGAATACATGAGCTCTTATCTATCTTTAGCCTGTTTTTCCTAAAGAAGTAATCTTGCTGTAGGGTCAGCTCTGGGGGAAGGGAGGAGAAGGAGAAAATGGTCCTAAATGTGTTTGACCTAACAGCTTCTGCAAGTTTAGTCTTCAAATCAGATTTGAACATGTGAAGCCAAAATGCATTTATCCTTCTATAGAAAGTAGGAGTTCTATTAAATATGAAGGCACACAGTTTTTCTGCTCTCGTGGACATTGTGAAAGATGTCATTTAAATATTTTAATGATTTGGATGAAGGAAACTCTTCAGGAACTTAAAACAATGGAAGTTTGTAAGACTTGGTGATACTTGTAAACAGACTGTAATCTCATTAGGAGAATTAACTGGCTTGAATATTACAGTGCATACGATGAAACACTGCAACATTGCTCAGCAACTGGGATTCAGACTTTGAGTGGCAATGACATATGAACCCCTGCATGGTTTTAAAGTGTGCTATTTTTGGCAGCTGGGTGTTGGTTTGTCTCCTCAGTAGCAGTAGAAAGTTAGTGTAGAGAGGAAGGGGATTTGTAATGAGAAGACTCCTCTGACACTGCTTATTAAACATGGGCTGCTGCTTCAGTAAAGAATTGAGTAACAGCACAAATGAGGAGAAAACCGGCTTGTTACAAAAATCTGTAGAAGAGGAAGCAACAAAGTCAAGGATAAGTAAAACTTTATCTTCAATTTTAGGAGCTGTGGAAAGCCAGGGTCTGCGTACAGTGGGAAGGACGGTCAGTGAGGCAGGTGCGGTAGCTGGCATTGAATGCGTTCATAGCAATGATTGTGCAGTGTCAAATTCTAAAGCTGGGTTCTGGGGTGAAAAAGCAAAATATCCGTCCTCCAAAACCATGGAGAATACTCCCAATGACAGCTCTAGGAGAACGTATGACAGACCTTTTAGCTTCTTTAATTCCTTTAGTCACCTCTTGAAGGTTTCTGGTACTTACGGAAATCAGCAGAAAAGTGAAGAAAAGAAAGATAGGATTATTAGAAAAGGAAGACCTAAAAAATCTAATAGCAATGGTCAGCATGTGAACAGTTTAGGAAATATTAATAGTAATATTAATAATGAAAACGTAGCTGCAGAAGAGCATTGCATTTTTGATCATATTTGTACTTCATGTGTACCAGATGTCCTAGACAAAGGCTTACAGGGTGAAATTTCCTTAAATAGAGATTTTCTGGGGGATTATGCAGTTACATGTGACAATTCAAGGCAGAATGAAACAACAGTAAATGTTGAAGACAGCAAGAGTGACTGCCTACAAAAACTTTCTAGCTCATATAGAGAGATGTCTCCCACATTTTCCTATCTTGATGTAGACAACACACAAAATACAAAAGATAGAGAATTTTACAGTATTTGTGTTGTAGATGCTGAAGATCTGAAAGGGGATGAAGAGGTGCCTGCTACTGTGCATGAAGAGGCTGCAGCAGACAGAGATAACTCAGCTGTTGCTGATGAAGGAATGTGCAGCATGGCACGACCTTTACACACTGGGGAGGAATTTCCAGTGCAGCAATCGGCACAAGTGGAAACTAAGTTTAATTCACAGAAGGAGCTGTTTGTATATAAGAAAGAGGATAGGTCAAATGTGCAGAAAAAGGAAACAAAGGAATATTGTAGTGTAGACATCCAGTCTTCTTATGATAACTTGTTAGCTAACAGGTGTCAGATACATAGGTTAAATACTGACAATACAGTAACAGATAGCTTAAGGGCAAAAGTATGTGATGAAGTCATCCCTGAGAGTCGACAAGAGGCAGTATATACCATAGGTAACCCTGCCAGTTGGAATGAATCACTCCATGAAGCTTGTGATTCTGTGAAACTTGCTGCTGAAGAGGACCAATACAGCCCTAATTCAGAAAACATGGAACCCAGTGATTGTATTTCCAGTGTGTTGTTAAGCACTGGAGTATGTAATTCAGGAAAAATTGAGGGTAGTAATGATTCTGAGGTTGTACCATTCTGTTTAAGTAGGCATCCCTCAAGTGTTGTAAGGGAAATTAATGCTGAGCAGGTGGCAGAGAACATGAAGGGTAGCTCTCAGTTATCATCAGAGTTACATGAAGTGGACAATAATGCTTTTTTGGCGAGTCAAAATGTAGGAAAACTTACTGAAGAAGGCTGCTTCCTAAAGCCAGAAAGTGAAGTAAACTCAAATGTGGAAAAGGGAACATTTAAAAGAACTTATGGTGATAGCCAAACGTTTGCACCTGACTCTAGTGAACATCAGAGCATTTTGGAAGAATTCTTGAGAAATGAAGAGAAATGCACAGGTACAGTTCCACATAGCTGTGAAGCTTTGAACATGACTGAAATGCACAAAAACTTGAAAGAAAGTTCTGATTTTCAAATTCCGATTGAGGGTTGCCCTGAAAACAAGACATCAGCTGGAGCTGCAAACCATAGTGGCATGGAAGAAGATATCTGTGTGAGTATCACTGAGCGAAAAGGTGGCATGCTTGAGGGAGCTGGTAGCTTGAGCAGAACTCCATCATGGGTAAGTGATGTCACTGTAACATCTCATGAACTACGTAACAGAAACGCAGATGAAATTTTCCTAAAGGAAAAGAGTCTAGAGTCTCGTATTTCCCAAGAGTCACCAGGGAATAAAGGTAAAGTGTGCAAATACTCAAGTTCGGATGACAAAAACAGTGTGTCTGTGGAACATAAGGATATAAACTGTAGACAAGATGAGCAACAGGATGTATGTTCCTTCCATGCAGTGGAAGATCAGTGGAATGCAGGGACTGACTCAGCCACAGTATCTGGGGATGTAGTTGAATCTGTAAAACAAACAAAATTTGAAGCTCACCTAAATGAGGTAATTGATAAGGCAGAAAATGTAAACCAGAATTTGGATGCTAATGTTGCTGATCATGATAAAAACATCTTAAATTGCAATAAAGGCTTGACTTGTGATCCAAACACTTCCTCTAACCCCACTGTACCTGTGGCTTTGGACAATTATGTGTATAAGAGTGGAAAACTGATAGATGACACAAAAAATCTGGAGGATGCCAGTAATCATGACAAAGCCCATAATCGTTTACCTTCATTGTGTCAAAATTCATATTCTCATGTGCATGATGTGGAAGAGCCTGAGTTGTGTCACACTGCCAGTCCAGAGCCAGAGGTTGGGAACACCCAAGTTTCTGTTGGGCCTCTTCCTGAAGTAGGATCAGAAACTCATGAAAAAAGTGTGTGTGATATAAATGAATGTAATCTTCAAGATGAAGTAAAACAGTGTGTCAACAGCCACCTAAAGGAGGAGAACCTTGCTAGCTTTAATATGTCAGCTGGAAGTCCAGAAGCTTTTACCACAGGGGATTTAACACAGTTAGAAGCCAAGACTACTGAACTGAAAAACACCAGTTACATATTAAATACTGAAGTGAATGACTTGACCACAAGCTGGGAACAGATGCAGTCCGATCACAAGATTTTCTCAAACAAAGAGTTTGGAGTTTTTGTTGACCCAGAGCAGGTAGACAAATACGCTGCTACTCCTTCCTATGAAATACACCGTGCCTCTGCTGGTGCTCCAGGATTTCAGCCAGGCAGTGAGCGATGTGTATTAGAGCTGATGGAGGATGGAGTGAGTGACCAAGAGCACTCCTATGAACTGGACAGACACAATCCCCAAGCTGAAATATGGTCACATTTCATCAGTCTTCAGACAGGCATTGCTGACTGGACAAATCAGCCATTTCCCGACACTGTAACTGCTGGTAGTGGTGACTATCTGATGGGCTTTTTATGGAACAATACCATTTCTAACAATACCATGAAGAATGACAGACTATGTGTAGTTAGTGAAGACTTCCAGAGTGAACCTGAAGATTTAACAGGTGCTTCATATGCAGTGGAAAGATACCCGTATCAGCTGCTAGCACCAGAAAACGCTGGCACTTGGGGATGGCAAGATAAAGATGAATTTGTAAGTATTCTGCAGAAGCCATTTGATGTTAAAGCTTAAAGCAGAAGCTAGGACCTGGAATAAGCCAACTCAAAATATTGTTTCATTAGGTGGTTAAATATATCATATGTTATTTTATCCTGAAGCTGACCACACTCTCCTCTGCAAAACCAAATGTTTTTGAACTGAGTTCAAAATGTTGCTGAATATTGATATTCTTTTTTTCTTTTTGGCTCTTCTTACCTTGTGTGAAAATGTAAACATTGGGCAAAGTTTCTTTATTGCAGATTCTCAATTCTAGATGAACTTGAGATGAACACTTCAGTATGTGGAAGGGAAACTTTCTACACACTGTTCATAGTGCTCTTTACCTTCATAGGGGAAGAAATGTTTGTGGATTTCCTGAAATCTTAAAGTTTTTGCTTGGTAGGAATTAGGAAACCTTTTGCTCACTTCTGGAGATGTTCTTCTGAAGTGCTGTAGAAAGGAGTGGCTGCAGGAGAAGCATGGGGAGTGAGCTAGACTGGATCTTGGCTCGCTGGGCTAAGAGAAAGCAGCGGCAGCTGCTGCTCCTCTTCCTTCCCCGCAGATCCGGTGCTGGTGGTGTTCTCCTCGCTGACTGGTACAGTAGCTGCCCTGGCCTTGCGCTGCAGTTGCAGTGCTGACAGTGGATTGTGCTAGAGGCTGTTTGCTATCTCAGGGGGGACTTTTGGGTTTAAAAATGGAAACTGATGAAATTTGTCAGCTTTGAATCCTTACCTTACTATTCAAGTAGTTATGTCAAACACTTGTTTTATAAGTCTTTTGTCTATCATTCAGTAGATGTTGAAGTTGAGATTCTTTATATCTTCTGGATGAGTGTTCTGTGCAGTATGGTAATGACCATCTGAGTGCATGTGTTTCAGAACAGTTAAAGCTTCATGGAATTTTGAAGCGCCTGTCTTAAACTCTATAATGTTCCTAGCATCCTTAAAGTCACAAACCAAATTTTAATAAGCTTTTTTGGTATGTATTATCATGAACAATACTTTCTCAGTATAATCATCATCTTAAAACATATCAAAGATACTCTGTTTTGCTCAAACATAAGACAAAACTGTCTCATGTTACTATCAAAAAAAGTATTGTAGATGTTGGTACTACAGAGAGCAATCTCTCTGAAGCACAGATATAACCATTTATCTAATGGTTATATATAACCATATATGACCATTAAATGTGTCCATTTCCAATCCGGGTTAAAGGAGATTGGCCTGAGGTGATTTAACTTGGATCTGGGAATTCATTCCCCTAGGGGACAAACCTAAATTTTTGTTAATGCTCTGTTATTTCTCTTGAAGTAATGACAGACGTTGTCATGCACATTTCATTGCTTTGAATTTTCTATAATGCTTCCTTAAAACTTTTACATGTTTATATATATGTCCAGAAAAAAACTCCCTGTGCTTTTTTTTTCCCCACAGAAAGAAATACAATGGCAATATAGTCAACATTGAGTTAACGTGTATATTAAAGAGCTGCCTGAAGTCTAGGGCAGGTACAGGTTGAGTTAGCCTGTCAAAGGTGAAGAATGAAATATTTGCTGTACTTTGCTCTGCTTGGCTAACCTCCTCTGGTGATTCTTAATCAGGGAAATGTATTCTGTGCTGCACAATTCAGTCATCTTTGTACCTGAAACAATCTCAGGCTGGCAGTTCAGTTAATATATTCAGATGTTAAAAAAACCTTGACAATACAATCTTAAATTGTACATCTGATACTGTTACTTGAAACTGTACGTATAAACACACAGATGTGTTCTGTGCATCCACAAAGTGCATAATCAAAGAAATTTCTTTTTGTAGGAGTCAACCAAGGTTTCCGAGTTAAATCCTAATGCAAAGGTGTGGGGAAATCATATGTTACACTTGGAAGCAAGTGGTGCCACTGATGGTAGCGTGAGCAAAACGTGGGAAGAAATACCTGATCAACCTCCAGATTCTTGTAAAGAAGGTATGAATAACAGTTTCTAGCTGTCGCTCGAGCAAAAGGTAAAATTCTATATAGAACTTCCTTAATTTAAATTTCCTTCTTAAAAAATGAATGCAAATATGTAAGCAACTTCAGATTTAGTTTTAACTATGATGTTACTGTGATTAGAAGGAATGCTTTTTGAGTGTGTTTGTTATCTCTGCTGCAGGACTGGATGCCAATGGTGATGGTGACAAAAAGCATCAGAATGCAGTGCTGACAGAGCTGCAGGAGCCGTCACCAGCTGTTCCGGTGTCAGACCAGACAGATATGAACTCTTTGGCTCTCGATCATTCTGACTATGAGTCTATGCATGAAACCACCCAGACAGGTAAGAGAAAGCTAATATTTGCTTGGACTTGGTTTGAAAAAAAGAAAATATATTTTCATTTGAACAGTGAGCATCCATATTAAAACAAAACAAAACAAAAAAAACAAACATAAAACCACACCAAAAACACCCAAGCAAAAAAAGACACAGCTTTCATTGTTCAATATATACAACCTACAAGCGGCCTCCAGAAAATCCTTTGTCTTTTGCTTTCAGACTTAGACAAGTTTGGAAACCAGTCTCCTTCTGTTTGAGTATAGGCCTTATGAGGTACTGCACAGAATCAGTCAGAAGTTCTGGATATAACTGAGTATCGTTTTCTGAAATGTTACTCTGAATGCAAGTCAACAGTGCGGATTTCTACATTTAGATGTCTGCCTGTCTAAGCTGCCTGTTTCTAGTTGGGTCAGGTACTGAGGTAAAGCTCGTGTACCATTTGTGCCTCAAGTAGTAATGTTCGTGTGTTCAAAGATCAGTCTTGTATTTGAACATGCTAAAATAACCAGCAACTTAGTCCAACTGCTTTGCATTCTTTTTTAATGAACTTTCATGATTTTTTTTTTCCTTGCAACTGTTAGTAGCTGTAGTCTATACCAGATGGCATGTTTTATGGAACTTCTGGAAAGTAGCATAGAAATTCAGCCGTGCTTATATTTCACCGAGAGGGACAGAAGGTCTGCAAGATGCACGTAGGATTACTACTTGAACTGAATTAAGGGATGGGAAGAAGGAAAATGTGCTGGATGTTTCTTGAGTTACTTGAGAGGTCTGCTTCTTGTTCATTGTATTTAGCTGATTTTATAACATGTATTTAAAGTGACCAATATAGGATCTGTAACAGCTGGAAATCAAGACAACTGAAATCAGACACAGTTGTAGCATCATCCTTGCCTGTGTTGAAAACTCAAAATTCTCTTTGACTCTTCTACTTAACAACAATATTGGGCAATATTAAATAATAACTGGCAAATAGAATATTATATTAATGATGTGTAGAACTCTAGAAGGGAACAGTGTTCCTCAGCTTAGTGTTGGGACTTGTCAAAGTGTCCTTTACACGCCTGAAATAGTTAACTTTTAACAAAAGTCAGTGTTGTAAGGCAGCTGAACAGCAGGTTGGATCTATTCCACTTGAATAGTAATGTAGGTGGTCCCAACTCTGAAATATGGTTTTTGTTTTTTTTAATTATTATTAAAAATGCATATAATTTTGGTCTTTGCTAGCATTTTGGCAAGGAAGACAGGAGGATGGGGAAAGGAAATAGTGGTTAGTACCTGATATGTGTGTTTCTCAGGTGTTGGCATTATCTACATCAGAATAGAACATGTGAAGGACAAAATGGTGAGAGGAAGTTAGAAGTTGCTTTAGGAAGAAGAAAGGTTCAGGAGAGCTGAAGAAAAAGTTACTGAAGAAGGGAAGGGTATAGAGGGTAATAGTTGGTGTGAAATACTTCTTTTAAAAAAACTAATTTACATTTATGTAACTTGTTACTAAATGTTTCATAAATTTCTAAAAGCCCCATTAAACTTCTGATCTTTAACCAGTTCTCCTACTGACACAATTCATTTCCCCTCAACTGACTGTAGTATATCAGATCTAAAATAAAGTGAACATGAAATTGCCGTTTTCCATGTGATAATTTCAAAACTTTGAGGTATAGGAAAAAATCTTTCTCCTTAGCCAAGAGATTGTTCATTAAACACATCTGTTGTTAATTGGTTAGATATCTGCTGGTACTCCATAACTACATTTTTAAAACTATTTTCTGAATTTGTGTTGGGAATTTAGAGTGAAGCCAGAAGTATGAAGTGCCTCCATTACATTGCTCACTTGCTGTATTAGCTGCATTAGTTGGGGCTGGTCAGCTAGAAACTGGTTAGTTTCTTATGCCTGGAAGATAGTTCAGCATTTACTTTGAGATGTGTTTGTAGCTGCTCTTCTAAAACCCCTTTAAAATTTTATTTATTTACGGAATGGATTAACAAGTGAAGTCAGACATGGCTTTTCTTTTCTGTCTTAAAGTATTCCTTTGCAATTTGGGTGGACAGTGAACTAATACACAATGACTATCTACTGAATGTGTTACTAGTTACAGAGCCAGTTATAGACACGATGGCTTGATTAGAATGCTGTGTAATATAGCAGAACTAAATTGTAAACTTAAGTATTTTAATTATTAGGTGGAAACGAACAGTTGCAGCCCGAAGGTCAGGAAGATTTACGAGAATTACTGAAAAAAACACTGGAATTCTGTTTATCTAGGTATGTATATGCCTAAATGTAGCAAATGGGAGGTTAACTAACAAGATCCAGTACCTAACTTGGGATGTGTGTTGGTATGTTTCTCAGCTGTCACTTAAAATGGAGTGGAAAGTATGAGAACTTGAGGGAAGTAGCACACAAATTCCAGGGTATCATATTGATGTACCTCTTAAAGCTCACATGAAACTTCTGAGCCTAAAATATGAACTAGCAAATACATTGAAGTGAGAGTTACAAACAGTTACACATCAGGTGAATTTTTATGTCTGTTACTGTTTTGTTTTTTCCTTTGATTTTTGCAAATTAAAACCAAGTAACTTAAGCCATTTGGTAAGCTTTGTTTAAGCTAATAATTTTAAATTTGCATTTGTGTGTGTATCTGTAGCTCCCTTTATATTTTCAGTTAAGAATCAATTTAAAAAAGAAAAAAAAGGGGCTCTGAGTCATACACATTCCAGTACAGACTGATGCAAAATCATCAAAGCAGTTTACTTGTACTTAATTATTCTCAGCACTTGTGTCTAGATAAAAATATCCTAAAGACATGTCTTATTAGGAATTGTTCTAGGTTATTCTGTATGTTCCTGCATAACCAGTTACAATCAGTGGTCATTTGAAGTAATAAACTCCTAACAATGTTACACATTGTAGGGAGTAACGTGCTGCTTGCACAGGAAGATTTCAGTACTGTTGCAAGAAGGAAAAAAGAAATTTTAATATTTTCTAGGAAATTAAGGGTCTTAGGTGAAGAGACTGAGTCATCACTGAAAAATGCTGAAAAGAAATTTAGTGTAGAAATCTTCCTTCTACTATGTGACGAGTTTGTTTGAAGTTTATTGGCAAAATTTGTCTGTGACGTTTCCTCCTTTTTTCTTCTCTCCCAACAGAGAAAATCTTGCCAGTGACATGTACCTTATATCACAGATGGACAGTGATCAGTATGTGCCAATAATGACAGTAGCAAACCTTGATCATGTCAAGAAACTCAGTACTGATATGGATTTGATTGTTGAAGTGCTGAGATGTAAGTAAAAAATCTCTGGGTGCTAGAAAGCATTCTTGTTATTGATGTAACTATCTTGACCTTTGGGTCAAGATACAAGGGGTCATCTCCAAGGGGCATCTTAGAGTAGACCTCTGCTACCAACCTCCAAAACCAGGTAAGGCTGTCAAAATAATATTTGGGTGACTTAACAAGCTTCGGGTCAACAGTACCTGGTCCTTGTGGGTGACTTCAACTACCCAGATGCTTGTTGGAAGAACAGTGCAGCAACTGAAATATTATCCGTCAGGTTCCTGGAATGTATAGACGACTGCTTCCTCATATAAGTGTTTAGATTTGTCAAGCAGGAATGAGATGCTGCTGAACTTGCTGCTCACAAACCAACAAAACCTGCCTTGTAATATCTCAGTTAGGATAGCCTTAACTGCAGTGACCACAGTATTGTGGGGTTTGGGATCTTGCTGAGTATGCTGAAGGTTAGTACTAAGACAAAGTTTTTAGATTTTAGAAGACCAAACTTTATTTTGCTTAGAGTTCAGTTGGGAGGGATTCCATGGGAAGCTTTCATAGAGAATAAAGAAGTTAATGAGTGCTGGGAATTTTTCAAAAATCATCTCCTGGAAGTACAAAAAACAGTTAATGCCCTTTAAAGGTAAAGGAATTAGGCACAGCAAGACCCCCCGCCCCCCACCCCGACTAACTGTGAGCTTCTGAGTCTGCTCAAAACCAAAAGAGCAGCATAGAAGAG
>JAVSBS010003727.1:22592-47812 GCA_033124195.1 Coracias cyanogaster | reverse complement strand
TCAACCGTGGGTTTAATGGACCAATTAAAACTGTACCCAAAGCCAGTAATATACACCGCAGTTTCTGGCCTTACATTTTACAAGGAAGAATAAAGATTCTGAAATAGTTGTTCTTGATAGTCTTCATACCAAAATTAAAATGACTATCATTTAAAAACCTATAATAAAGTGCCCTTAATAAACAAAGCATGAAACAGAATGCTAAAAGGAATTGGAGGGACGAAGTTAGATATGCTATATACATAGCTTTAAAGTGTCAGCTGCTTTTAGCTTTATAAATGAAGTGTAACCTTTCAAAGACTGCCTAGCTGTTAATATTGTTGGGTTTGGGGGGTTTTAGTTGTTGGGTTTTTTTTTGCTGTTGTCAGTTTGAATATATTAGCACTGGGTGGTCACTCTTAAATGCGTAACAACAAGAAAGTTGTGAGGACTCTTTATTTTCAAAAGAGATGGTCTGAAGTGAATTGCTTTATATGTTAACATGTTCAGATTTGCCAGACAGGAAAATCTAGACTTAACTGGCCAGATTTAATAGGGTATGTTTTCTGGTGTAGCATGATCAGGCTGTCTTTAAGCAGCAAGGTTCCAAAACACGTTAGGGGCTCCCAAATTGCATTGCTTTTTGATGTGCTTGCCTCAACTCTGTGACAAAAATAAATAATATGCAAATTATTAAAACAACAGTCCATTAAAACAAATACAAAGTCCAAGGGTTGGTTTTTCCTGTAGGCATTAGTTGATTGTTTTTGAGATAACAAACTGTTTCAGATACATTAATCCATAGACGCTTGAGATGAAGTTTATCTCCAGGTTTCTGCTGAAAGGCAGGGTTCTCTTGTCCTGTGCTGTGTGCACAGGTTTTCATGTGACTCTGGTTTTGAGGGCAGGGGAGAAATAGATATTTTTCTGCACTCGATGCCAAATTTAAGTGTCTACCTATGGCCTAAATAGCTTACCTCTTTTGACTTAAAGGGAGCAGGCAGCTTCTACTTGCAGTGTGGCCTTAGACAATGCTTGTTTGAATTCCATCGGGTTACTGAGGAGATCGGAGCTAGCTAACACCACTGCAGGTGTTCTGAAGTTCTCAGTTCTGTTCTGTAAGCCCCGAAGTATTTTATATCTTTCTTCCCTGGAGTTCCAGAGTACTGCACTTTAAATTTGTTTTCTTCTGTCCATCCTTTTTTCTTTCTCCCACCCTTTTCTCTCCATTCTTCTCAAAACCACTTTCCTTAGGAGGTTGAAGCACTTTTCAAAGGAGATAATTTGCCTAAGTTTATCAACTGTGAGTTTGCCTATAATGACAATTGGTTCATCACATTTGAATCGGAAGCCGATGCGCAGCAGGTAACGCTGTATTTTTTAACCATTTTAGAATATAACAGTAACCAAGGGTGGGATGAGGGTAGATTGACAGATCAAACTGTGTTGCAAATGTGTAACAATTTAAAAAGAAAAACACTCAAACCTCTAAAAACACTAATGCTTTCCCTTAGCTAATATCCGGGTATCAGTATTATTTAAAATAAACCTGTAAGAGTTCTATCTTGTTTTCAAATCCCGGCTTCCTGGCCAAAACTGTATTTATATTTATTTTTTTAATATACAAAGAGCATTGGTGTTTTGGGTGACACATTGAAATGGTTCAATTGTGAGAATTAAAATCTAGTTTTAATGCTACTGAAGCACTTCTGCAATAAGTTAAATCTTGCCAAATGCAGATTACATATGAGGGTTTTCTATAGTCTAGCGTTAGCAGACACTTCAAGAATTGTTAGGCTTTGCCTGTCAAAACTGAAGTTTCCTTTCTTTATATTTGACAAATTTTATAATTACTTTTTAAAGGCTTACAGATACCTTAGAGAAGAAGTGAAAACTTTTCAAGGAAAACCAATTAAGGTAAATAGAGCTTTATGGCTTTCTGGGGCATGTGTGTATACGTTCCATTTTATTGTGGGGCTCACTACATTTCCTAGTATAAACTTAAGTGGTCCAATCTCAGCAACCATTTGACCTGGAGGTGGGTTTTGAAATGTAGCACATGCTATTTTACTTTTCCTTTTCCTCCTTTCTGGCAGCGGTATATCCATCCCAACATCAGGCCAGCAGGGAAGCATTCAGCTGTTCCTGCATTCCTTGAAGGAGAAAGCAGTGACTGACAAGTGTCCAGTAAAAGTTTGAGAGCAGCTAGTTTGAACTATCCTGATTTAATTTTAAAGGCGGCTGTAATAAATAATCTGATCTCCTTTGCAGGCAAGGATAAAAGCAAAGGCAATAGCTATAAACACATTTTTGCCAAAGAATGGATATAGACCTCTGGATATGAACCTCTACACTCAGCAGCGTTACACAACATCCTTTTACTTACCTCCAGTATACAGTCCCCATCAGCAGTTTCCATTGTACAGCCTAATTGGCCCACAGACCTGGTCAGCCACACACAGCTACCTTGATCCTTCATTGGTAAGTCTCTGGATTATGAAACAGTTTCAAAATTGGTATTATTTTCTTATGAAGTCTTGAGGTGTAGGAAGTATATGTGTGCTGAAGAGGAGAGTTTAAGATCCTGATTCTTCTTGAAAAAACAGTTCTCCAAAATTCTTCCTGTGGTGCACAAGATTAATCATTTGAAAATTGCATCTGGTCTCAGACTACAGTGTGATTTTCTTCTTAATCTTTTATTTTTTGAGGCAGTTCTTTACTAAAGATTATTAATAAACTATTACCAAAAGAAATCTCTTTACTAAAGACTACTTCTGGTAATGGTTAAAAGCCTCTAGGAATTAGATCTTCAGAATATGTGCATGAATATCAGAAAAAGCAATATGTACGGAATAAACTTAATGGAATCGAGTAAATAAGAATGTAACTTAGTGTCTTGATCTTCCAGCAGGACAGTAAGTTCCAAGTTAACATGCATGTTCATAAAGCATAGTATTTTCTGTGCAAAAGTAACATCGTTTTGGCAATAAAATTACCTTTGCTAATTAAAAAAAAAACCACTTTAAAATTGCTTCATTATTTAAAGTTTTCTTCAAGGAGCTATTGAGAAGCCTTAGCTAAGCCAGAGTGATAACAATAAGTCCTTATATACTCTAATGGGACATCTGCTGCATCCTGCAATGCTGCTTCCATCGTCCCCTCTATTGTGACAGTCCCATCAGAATTACCATGGTCTCTTTTAGTTTGCCTTTGTTATCCTACAAAAACTAACATCAATATAGTTTTCTGTAATGACTGGGAGACTAAGGTTGTCCTATGTGGAACCTCTTCCTCCTATCTGTAAGTGCCTCTTTACTTGCAGCTAAAAGAAACTAGGATAGGAATGCTCAAAATGGAAGCTTTTTAGGGTTTTTTGGCAGAGGATTAAAGTGTCCTTGAACAATCTTGAGCAAACTTGCTGTTTGGTACACAGGAAGCTAATTAAAAAGTTGGTGTGCTAAACACTTCACACAGAGGGAAGGTAGCCAGAGTCCTTGCAAGGGAATGCTTTTTAAGGGGGGGTAAAGAATACAGAAGAGACAAGGTAGCATAGTGAGCAATGTTATTCCAGGAGAAAGCCTCATTATTAAGCAGCAATGAATGTGATTCTTCCTCTAGGTAAACTAAGACTGACTGCTACACAGGATTCCTGTGGGAGAGTGAAGTAGTTGGATGGCACTGGTGTAGAACACGTAGATTAATTGATACAGCATAATGTGTATCTGCCTTATATCATCCTGGAACTTTTTGTGTTCTGGAAAGTTTACTAGTCCTGGCCTTTCAGGGGAAGACAGAATTTTGCCAGCATTAAAGATCTCATACCTTTCGTAGTTAGAAAATTAACTGGCATTGGTTTGCCTCCCACTGTTTTGCAGCATATTGTCACTGGTTAGCTGCGTTTTGTGTACATTAATGTAACGTAATGTTTCTGGAACCTTTTATAGGAAGAGCTGTATTTGAGTAGAAATTACTTGTAAGGAGAACAGGGATGGACCACCAGGAACAATGGCACAAGAATAATTTTCTTAACACAGGGTTGCAGTTTGTATGTAGAGACTTGTGTGCATATATAACAGAAGTTTCTTTCCTCTTCTGCTTCAGCGTAAAGTCTAACAGTGTTTTGAGAGATTATGTGAGATTAAATATACTCAGTAGTATTGTGGGCAGGCACTTGTAGTTCTGAAAATAGAATGTGGCAACGCATATCCTCAATTCTAAAACTACCTACGTCTTCCTCAAGTACTTAATAGTATTTGAGGAAAAATCTAGTTTATCCTGCTTGTTTGTTTGTTTTTAAACTGTGTGTACTTTTGGTGAACCAGATTATTTCTGTGGAGAAAGAAAATTGTTGCTTTTGATAGTATTGGAAAATTAAAATTGCTCCAAAAAGGTTACCCGTCCTTTAAAGAAAGGAGTGATTATTGCTAGTGTCCCTTTAAGCAATGAGTAAAACTTGCTTTCATTTAGTATGTTCAATATCTTCTTATTATTCAGGTTCAACAGTTGCTTACTAGCTTTGATGGAATTCTACAGCATTCAAGTTGTAACTATTAAAGCATAAAACACTTCAAAGCAGTATAATGATGAAACTGTTCCTAAAATAGGCCATTAGGAGTTTAATAAAGCTGGTTTTGGAGTCTGGGGTAGTATTTGCTGTCATGTGTGCAGGTTAGGCTAATAGTAGTTTGACATGACAGCTTTGGTATTAGATTTTATTTTTCATTTATCAGTGATTTGCTTTAACTTCTGCAAGAAAGGTTAGACAAGCTTCAAGATACCTTTATAGGAAACAATCTCAGTCCCAGCTGTTTCTCATCACTTCAGTGTATAAAGAGTGCTACATAGAAGTCTTACTGTTTTGCATTGTACTTCTTTTCAGGGGGAGAAAACAAGCATGCATTTGCTGTTGCTAGTAACATTTCCTATATGAAACTCATTCATACATCTAAAAATAAAAGTGCTACTGAGGTTGGAGAAATTACTATAAACATGCTTCAAATTTTGAGCTATCTTGCTAATACAAGACCTTGATATGCACCCACCCCCAAAAAGTATTTTACTAATACTGCTTCTTCTGGCAACAAGACAGTCATTCACGTCTAGAGTAAGGTGGTAAGACTTGAAAAGAGTCAGAGGTCCACTTAACATCCACTTATTCTCTAGGCTTTATTTAGGAAGATATCATGTGGAAGATAAGTAGAATAAGGAACTAAAGAATTGTATTTTTTAGTGGAAGGTTTACATATAAGAAAAATAAAAGTCTCTGTAGATTAGAGACTCTTTGAGGAAGTACCTCTGTACTCTGAAGTCATGCATAGTATGGTGTGAAATAGGAGGAGTGTCACTTCACTTACAGCGAAGAATTTTGGCTTAGTGTTTTTCAGCCGTCTTAAGAAATTATCGGAACTTGGATATGTGTAGTGGCTGTCTTCTCAAAACCCAGCACTTTTAAAGTTGTTTACAAGGCCCTGGACAAATGCTCTATTACTGTTTGAGCCAATCTTTTAAGTATTGCCCTGCACAGAATGACATAAAATACAGGGTTAAGAAAAAATGGTACTCTGTTTATGAGCATGCAATATATTCTTTAGGTAACACCTTTTCCAAATACTGGATTTATCAATGGGTTCACATCTCCAACCTTCAAGCCTGCTGCTTCTCCATTGGCTACACTCAGACAATATCCTCCCAGGAACAGGCAAGTGCAATATACATACTGTATATAATATACTGGCATGGGGGGGTTAATCTGCTTATTTTAGTAACACCGGCTAACTTCAAAATACTTGTGAAATTGAACCTGGTGCTGGGTTAAGTGAGGCCAAAGGGCAGATAGTGCTGCTGTGGTTAGTGGATGTACTGTTTCTAAACATAACTGGACTGTCTGAAAGCTGAGAACTTGTCTGTTCCAAGATTTAGGGTATTCAGATGAAATACTTTGAACGATAGCGTGTGATCAGCAGGATTACTCATATAGTATTTTCCATTTCAAGTAGTTTTCAGTAAAGCCATAGTTGAAAATACAGTGAAAAGGTTAATTCTGATAATTCACCTGACCTGTTAAAATGAGTATTTATCAGTCTTATAAATGAAATATGTAATAAAAGACTTCTGAACTCTGTGTGTAGACTTAGGCTTCAGAAGATCTCTCATAGTACGTATGTTGAAATGACTTTTGAATTTATAGGAATCCTAGCAAGTCTCATATACGACATACAATACCCAGTGCAGAAAGGGGACCTGGGCTTCTAGACAGTCCTACAATATTCAACTTTTCTGCTGATCGTTTAATCAATGGCGTCAGGAGTCCACAGACGCGGCAGCCGGGACAAAACAGGACACGGGTGCAGAATGCAACTACGAGTTATACCAAGAGGGAAGTGGGAACTGGACGGATGGAACAGACCAGCGTTGACTCGTCTCCTGGATTAGGTAGAGGAAGGTGAGTGTAGTCTCTAGCTGTCCTCTGAACAACCTGGTATTGCTGCTTCTGAGCTACTTGTTTTGGTATAGAGGTATGGTACTAGTACTGCTCTCATTATTATTTTAAACTGAGACACTCTTCTCAAAGCTAAAATCTTGGGAAGTACTTCAGAGAAAGTGCTGAATATAAAACAAATGCAAAGTGGACTCGCACACTTCCCCACCTAATGAAAATCATTAATGTCAACTGATGAACAATTTAGAACCATAAGTTCTAATCCTCTATTCTTTCTTCATCTGTAAGAAAGTTTTGGCATATTGTTTGTTTGACTTCAGTGAAACAGTTCTGCCCATTCCACTGTTCAGCAGAGCAGATGGTGCACCTGAACCTGTACGAGCAGTGCTTGTTGTTAATTTTTTCCATCAAAAGATCAGAATTTTGCCCCAGTTAGACATTTAAAACCACAAAGATGATGGATTGGTACGGAGGGAGGAAAAACAATCACACAGAAAACTATTGTCATGCAGTTCTAAAAAGAAAAAAAAAGGTAAAAAAAAACCCCTCTCCCCAGCCAAACCAAAAAGCCAAACCAGCTACTGGGGAACTGAAAATACGTGGCACCAATATTAATGTGAGAATTTACCAGGCTTACCTTGGAATTTTTTTAATACAGTACAGTTCTAGTAAGTACTTCTATAAAGTACAGGACAGCTTTGTTTAATGATGGCTGGTGCTTATGTTTCCAAGTAAATCGCATTGTGAGTGACTTGCCAAATTGGAAGATAAGTCACATCCTATATTAGACAAATTGCAAAATTAGGTGGGGAATTTGCACAAGGATTGTAATACTTCTCTAAATCTAATTTGCCAAATTGTGTTATAACTAGTGGATGAAAAGTATAATTAAGGACATAGTTTAGGCAATCTTGTTTCCTATAGACTACAAAAATGGATGGGAATAATCAGTACTTAGCTTTACATTCTGATGTTTCTGTATTGGTTAAGTTTAGAATATTAAGAGTCAAACAGAAAACTTAGAAAATACATTGTAACTGAGTTAGAATGCTTTGCAAGTTTTAAACTATTGCTTCAAGGGGCTTTACCTGAAGCAGGGCAGGGGGAGAGGTGCTGAAAGTGTTTTGGAGGGGCTTTGCCTGAATTGAAAATAGTTAGCCGTTTTTCAAAAGTTACATAGGTTTTCTTTAAAAAAAAAAAAGACTTTAACTTCTACTTTGGATATTGCAAGGTTTTGTCTAAACCTTATGTAATCTGCTTTGAGATGCTTTTGACACAGGAATTATTTGTGACCAGTGTATTCTTATGCTGTGTTAAGAGCTGTACCTTTATTTTAATGAGCTTGCTAGAACTTTCTCCCCAGAATGTTTTTTAATAACCTGTCTAGAATGAAGATGCATGAAATGCCAATTTGAATTCCTATCTCCTGTTTTCACCAGCTGCCTTCCATTCATTTGTAGGCGAGGTTCTGATAACTGCTTTTTTTCCCTTAGGAAAAACTCATACGGCTACCGAAAGAAAAGAGAGGACAAATTTACAGTGAGTGTTCATTATCATATTCATCTATAATAAAAGTAGAGTAACAGGGCTTCAGTATTAATATTATGTTGAGTAGCGGGTGAGATAATTTGTTGTACAAGCAATTCTATGTCATAGTTGACTGAAGACAGCAACTAATTGGTCACATGAGTTTACTGCATTTGGGTATCAGAGAAGATTGCCTGTTAATGCAGAAGTCAGGAAAAAGTTAAAATTACTTTTTTATACTAGTATGTATTTCCATCTTAGTGTTACTTTGTCAGCATGTCAGCGTTCACATGTCAGCTAGGCTATAGTTCAAAACACTCAATACCCGACTATAATTCGTGTTGCCATTGAAGAAGATTTTATAGATCTGTGTTACAACGTATCACTAGAATATTAGTTATTAAATGGCCCATTCTCTTTCTTAAATGCCTCTCCAAGTACTACTTGGTAAGGATATACTAACGCTATTGAAATATTACAGCTTTGGTAAACTTAAGGTGAATACCTAAAATAGCCTTGATACTTGAATAGGCTAGACTAGACATTGCGTAGAAGAAAAAAATAAAGTCTAATATTTTGTAGGACTTGAAGTTTGATTTGATAAGACCAGACAGCTCTCAGCAATTCATTTCTGCCACACGTGGCATGTTCATAAGGCTGAATCAGATTATTTCCTTATTCATGTTATGATTGCAAAGTAACCCCACTGCATGACCCATAACACTTCCTTAAAGGTCTGGAATTGTTGCATTTGTTTATTTGTGTCTCCTGCCATTGAGTAGCCTTCGGGGACTTGGTTAAAGGAACATCAAGGTTTGGAAAGCATAAAACAAGTGGCTCCTCCCTTTGGTTGCTTTTAGTTCTTGTCAGACCTCTCAAAGCTCAGTGAGATCCAATTGCATGTAGGACTCAATACATTTTTTTTTTTTACCCTTCCAAAGCTTCTTGAATTTTTAGATTGATGTTTTCCTACCAATATGTTTTTCTATCTTTAGAAGAACAAGGAATTGGTACAGGTTAGGCTTGTGAGTGACTGCAGTGAAAGGTTTACCTTGGATGCTCACACTGACCAGAGGCTCTTCTGACTCAGCTGACTTTAAATAGTATTTTAACTTTGAATATAAAACTGGTAGGCACGACTTCTTTGAAGACCCATGGTTCCCTTTTCCCAGCACCGGGCTTTGACTGCAGCCTGTGTGGCCGTGTTCCTTCTAGTCTCTTCTGGCCCATGAATCTAGTCTGTACTGCCCAGTGATGCAGCTTGAGCGGAGGTGAGAGCTGCTGCACACCCACAGCGGTATACACTGGAAAGGAGTGTACTCTGAAGTCCAAGATCAAAATTTGACTCCTTTGGACTGAGTCCAAGATCCTATTTCTTGTGTGATGCTGTAGTGATTAGATAGCGTACATAGGGCATCACTGCAATTGGTTGTATTTGGAGTGATGACTACTTTCCATTTTTTTAAGGAAAAATTATGGCAAATATTGCATGTTTGCATGAGAAAGTGTGAACTTTTTTTATGAAATTGTATCTGAGGCTATAGACATAAGCTTATGTAGTAGTCTTAACAAGTTGACTTGAGAAATTTTATGCAGTTGGCAGCTTAAAATCCATGTAAGTCCTTCCTGGTCTCACTAACTTAAGATGTTAATACTACTTGTCTCTTAATATGTTGGATTTTAGGATATGTAGAACTTAGAATTTTTGTAACAAATATAAAACATTATCTATTTTGGGACTTTAGTCCCCTTTAGACAGCCAAGTGCTGTGATTTGAAGAACTGTTCTAAAAAAAAAAAAAAAATTAAAAAAATTCTTCCTCTTGCAGTTTGAGCTGGATAAGTGTAGTCTCTCTCCATGACCCTTTGGCAGGTCATCTGACTTCTATTTTTGGAGGCTTGCAGCCTCCATTGCTGTAGCACTCTTAAACTGTGTTCTGAGGGGTTGTGCTGGGTCGGTAGCAGTCCTAGGAGCTGCAGTTGTTCTTGCATCTGCATTCATTCTCCCCCTACCTACCTCTCAACATGTGCTGCTTTTGACATAAAATGTAGTTTGTGAAAAGACCTCACAGGTAGTTCTGCATCTATTGCTCTTCATGAAAAGGAAGAGGGGAAAAACGTAAGTAATGCAACACCTTTCTGTCCAGAGGCATTGCTTGCACATTGAGGCCACCTCTGCTGTGTACCCGTAAATATTTCCCTTTCCAAAATGGGAATTGTCTCCAAGACTCCTTTGCATTTGGTGTTTTGCAGCAGAGATCGTTTTGACACAGACCTGAGCACAGTCATGAAACAGTTACTTCTGTGTTTACATGATATAGATGAAGTTAATGGGTAACTTCACTTACAGCATATTACAAAAGGAATTTTGTTTTTACAGTGTAAATAGAATTTAGCTTTACAAATCCTTGCAAGCAGTCCTCACAAATGATCTTTAACTGTAGTATTCTTAACTCCTGAACTGCTGTCTGTACTGCAGAATAGCTGCATTTAGCCTATTGATGGTTTTTTGCCTGGGACGTTTTTTTTCTTCTGAGGTTTAGTTAGAAAAATTCTCTCTGTTCCAAAAATAGTTTTGACATTTATCTTTGCATTTTTATGAAGTGACCACATAAATTCATATTAATTAGATAAAAATTGCTGCTGTCTACACTACATGCAAGGTATGTTGTCTTGCCATTTCTTAATATATCTGAACATTGTAAAAGTTTCTTGTTGGCTCCTGTCTTTCATTTAGAATGTTTCCAAATGCACATAAATAGGCTTTATTTTCACTATATCATGCTATCTAAACCAGTCTGCCTTTCTTTCTAACTGTCCATCCTGAAGGAAAGGTCAGCAAGGAGACTTCCTCTTACTATAGCAGTATCACTAACGCTTAGGCATGTGATGCTTTTGCCATCCTATTTCAATAATAGTTAAATATTTCAAGGGTAACAGTGGAAAATGAAAGCATCAGTTCCTTGGTACGGTGTGGTTTTCTTGGGAGGTGGGATGGGGAGGCCTCTAGGGCTTCACAGATGTAAAACAAATGCGAAATGCAGTTTAGAGTCCCATGTTTGTCTTTTCTGTAATCCAGAACAGTAATGTCAACATGTTATTTCTATTCCAGAGAGGCCAAACACAGTCTCCACCACCCCCAAAACCTCCATCTCCTAGCTTTGAATTGGGTTTATCTAGCTTTCCTCCGTTACCTGGGGCTGCTGGCAATTTAAAGACCGAAGACCTTTTTGAAAACAGACTGTCCAGTGTGGTAATAGGAACACCAAAAGAAAGAGTGAGTAGCCAGTGCTCATTTTCTGTTGAGAATACAAAGACTTGCATATCTCTTGTTCTCAGATTTGGTGGCTTATACATAGAAAAAACTTACGCTTTTACCTAGGTCATAAGAAATGCTTTTAAAAACAGCTGTCAACTGATGTGCCATTGCCTTCTTCACTTACATCTTAGAATTTGTTGGGTATTTGCTTTGAAATGGCATAGAATATGAGCAGCAGTATAAGTAGGTGTTAATAGCAGAAAGTAGAAAATATGCTCTTTGCTGTTCATAATTGCCTTAGGCTTTTTGATAGACTCAGGTTAAAAATGTGACAAATTTCCCTCCTTTTTGGAATTCAAGATTTCTGAGTTTATATATAAAACACTTTAAAGTGACAGAGACAAACTTTTAAGCAGTGAAATATAAAGAAGCTGCCTACATGGTCTCAGTACACTAGGCATCATAGCTGGAACAAGAACTGTTACCACAACCAGCTGGATCCCAGCATTGTCTTCTCATGTTGCTTAGAAAGATAAAAATATACCAGGATGACTTGGCAGCCACTGCTGTCCAGATGTAGTAGAGATGCAGTTGAAAATTAATGTTCAGTAGCTGTTCATAGATTTCATTCTTAGAACTGTTTCTACCATGCCATCTGTGAGTGACAGTATGTTCTCCTCCAAGACTCTATAACCTGCTGCACTGCGGAACAGTCTAGGCTATGGAAGTCTACAGTGGCTGGTTTTTCTAGCTCTAATTTAACTTGGGGTTTTCTAGCTGCACACAGCTGAAGGAGTTAACCCCTGGACAGAGCAGTGCAAAGCAAACCTGATGAAACACCATAGCCTCTCGTCTCATCTCTAAATCCACTCAGTTGCAGAATTGTTTTCTTTGGTGCTCACGTATTGGGGGGCAATGGGATGATGGGAGAGAGAGGGTATTTGTTGATAAAAGAAAGAGGAAGCGGCAGGGCAGCCCCCACCCAAAGCAGTGATTGCACGGACAAGCCATCTATTGTGTCTCCTGCAAGTGGTCGTAGGGACAGTCAGGATTGCATTTAGGGGGAGCGTGCAGAACAGTGCCATGATCAGAGCAGTGCTGAACTTACTGTCAGCCAGTACTCCAGTTTGTAGTCTGCCGTTGGCCAAGATCTATTTTTAATGTATTTTACCTCTATTATTTCTGAAGTTATTTTAACTACTGTATTTTAGGCTTAAATATAATTCCAGCACTTGCTATTGGTAATGCAGCTGAAAACCCATTGCTCCTTCCGTTATGAATCTAATACTTTCTTTGCACTGTATTTATTGTGAAGAACTTACACTTCTCTCCTTAGAGGCAGCCTTAATATCAGTCAGGCGCTGAGGTTTTATGATAGTGCAATGCGCTGTCATGTGAAAAAGCTTCCTTTGATTTCCCAATTTTTTTTTTTCTGGCTTGTGTGAGTTAGTCTCATTGTGTGGAAGAAAGGGACTGCACTGTCTTTCCTTTTTGGCATTGATAAGGAATAAGGTAACAGGTTGGAGTAGATGATCCTAGAGGTCTTTTCCAACCTGAATGATTCTATGATTCTAACTGGCTCCAAAGAGTGGTTGTGCTCTGCTACCAAGGTGTTTAAGCTAACTTTAGAATCTGGCCAGTGTGTACAGAGTACTTTTCACCTTGGTATTAACATTTTTTCATGTCACCTGATGTAGCGTTACAAAGTGCTGCAGTGGAGTTACACAGCTACTCTTGTTTTATAGATGGGCACGTCCACATACAGAAGCTGAGTGAACTTGGGCTGTATAATTTCCAACAGTTGTTACCCAAGTATCATAGCTTTATGCTCTTTGTTTTGTAAAGGAAAAAATCTCATTTGTTCCAATACATATATTCTGTATCTTCCTGTAGCTAATTTACCCTTATAAATCAACTAGTAAACTGTTTCCTGATTGTGTTAATTTTCAGGCAAACCATATTAATTGGATATTATGATTGCCCTTCTGTGCCTTTTTTCCTCCTTCAGAACATCAATGTGGATGCAAGTACAAACACTATTCCATCAGGGATTCCTCGAGAGCCGTTGTTGCCAGTTTCTTCTACATTGCCCAGGACATTTGAAAGGTCCCCTTCGCCATCCCAGTCTTCTGAGTAAGCACTTAATTACATGGCTGTAATTACTCTGCTCTGAATCGTGTTTGCGTTGTCTGTCATCAGAAGGCTAGGTGGGAGGCTCTAAATAGCTACTAAAATTGTAATTGATGAAATAATATTTTGTTGTATATTGTTCTTGTGGTAGAGGCAACAAAGCTTAATTTCTGAACAGTATCATAGTGGTGATTCAGCCATAATGGTCACTCAGCAAACAAAAGTTTGATGATGTGTTTTAATCTCTGCAAGTATTAAAAAATTTAATGAATACATTGGTCTTGTACTTGGGTACCTTTGAAGCATAGAGAGCAAGCCCACGATCCTCCTTGCAGTACCATTGTCGATACAATAAAGAAAGTTTTCAGTAAGACTTTATCTGGAACCTGCAAATCAAATTGAGGTGTTTGGGTAACAGGAGTACGGTGACTGAATAACCGAACGCTGTCAGAATGTCATGTGTTACAGGTAGTGTCAAGTTCTACAAGTACATCCTATTTTAATATTTGATAGCATTTTAAAATGCAATGCTCATCATATGCTAGGCAAAATATATCTATAACTTCTTAAAGTTTTAGACCCATTATTAGATCATTCATCTGTCATGAAGTTTCACTTCTCATGAGCCTGCCTTCCTGCTGGTTGCTTACAGGGACTCCAAGGTTGTGGATAAACAGCAGAGAGAGACACAGAGCACAGAAAGGCTTTCTTCTTCCACACTCAGTACTGCGTGTAAATCGGTACAAGTCAATGGGGCTGCCATAGTAAGTGACCTTATTACTTCACTTTCTCTTAATTAACCAGTTTGATTCATTTAAGAGATTATTGCTTCCATTGCTACCCAGCATTGTTTAAGTGTGAGCCGAGCATCCCTAAATGGGCTTGTTGGTGGTCTCGTGATTACTTGCATGATACAGTTATGCAATTAACAGTGCAAAAGTGTTCAAGATAACTTGATGAGTTATGGTTCTTTATCTGAGTTCTCTGCTTCATAGTATCCTTTATGTAGAAGCATTAATGTATGTTGATACTTAAACCAGAGTGTTCATTGCTTTTCAGCTGTTTTAGTTTGCTTGAATCAATGTATTTTCTCCTATCACAGTATCCCACTGTTCTGGTGTACTGTTTTGTGTTTTAGCTTGTCTTGAACCTTATTGTCTGTACAACTACTGTAAACTTCATACTCAAGCCCTTGTCTGTGTATTTTAGTGCAGCAGTCTTTTGGGACAAAGACTTTACCTTTTTTGTTCATAAAAGTAATTTTTTTTTTTTTTTATCCTCAGGATACTTTGTTCAACTCTGTCCTGTTTACTTTTGATTTCACAGGAACTGCGAAAACCTAGTTATGCAGAAATTTGCCAGAGAACAACTAAGGATCCTCCAACATTGCAACCCCAGAAAGAACAGAAGCCAAACACTGTAGCATGTGGGAAAGAAGAAAGAAAGCCCACAGAAACAATAGAGAAAAACAGAGAACCTCCTCCTGCAAAGTCACATCCTGGACAACCCAAAGACCAGAGGAGACAGTCAGGACGCAGATCGTCCCCTCCAGCCGTTGGCAAACGCTTAAATAAAGAACAGAATACCCCTCCAAAATCTCCTCAGTGAAACTAACGCCTGGGAGGGATTTGAAAAGAGGTCTGCTTCCCACAAATTAAACCCATGTTCCCACTGAGATACCTGAGAATGAGTTGCTGGTTAGGAGCTTGCAGTGATACTAGGCATATAACAATGCCTGCAAGTTATTTTTTCTGTGAAATACATTTTTCCCCTCTTGAACAAACATTCTACTTTTTCTGGATATTTCTGGATAGTTGTTCTAAACCTTACATTTAGGTTGGTGCTTAATTGGAGGTGAAGCTTAGTGTGATTATTTTTTTCAAGATGTAAAATATTTGTCTTAAAAAAAAAAAATCAACTTTTTATTAAGCCTCTCTGTGGCTGTGTGAGTGCAAGCTCTGTATAGTGAGTTTTTTCTAAACTGTTAAGCAGAAATGTGCTGCTGCAGTATTTTTAATAAACTGGTCTGCAAGTACATATCTAAAGTGTCCAAAAGACTGATAACGGCAGCTAGTGTGTAGAGTGCAAGGAAGTAGATATATTTTACAAATCAGTATGTAACCCTGAAGAATTTTATTTTATTGGGCTGCTGTACTAAGTGTCAGCAAATGAACTTGCACTTTTAGGTTAAGTGAGTAGTTGTTCCTAGCGTTTTTAAAAATTGACTCTTTCTTTGATGTTTTGCACACACAGAATGAATCCTACAGAGCACCATAGCAGTCGTTCTAAAATATTTCCTTTTTTGACTTACTGCAAGCAAGTAACCATCTTCTCACTCCAGAATAAAACTGATGTTCTAATTAGCAAATACAAAGCACATTGTGAATAGAAAGAATTAAGTCTGTGAGCTTCTATGGTGGTGAAGCCTATTAGTGGTTGTTACCATGAGAAAGCACTGTAGCCTTCTTGTGATAACCTTAGCTTCCCTGTGCTTGTAAGGGAGTTAACTGAGTCAGCGCTGTATGTTCTGGTTACCCCTGTGCTCTGTGTAGACTTTTTTTTTAAACTGCCCCAAGTGCTCTTTGAAAGAGTTCTTATCTTTAGTCAGCCTTGTGTTGACATCTTCCTGTAACTACAAGCATTGGCATATGGATTTAAATTTTTTCAAGACATGAGATAATGGTGTTTGTTTTGTGTGGTGGAGGAAGAGATCCCTGATATTTACCTCTGGGATGAGGTTTCTCACACTTATTTACTTTAGAAGTGATGCGCTTTCTGAAGGACAAGGATGCACTAAATTAGCAAGTTTCTAATAAAGTTGAATATAAATTATTTTTGTTTTAAAATGCCTAAACTTTTTCTTTAAGTGTTTCAACTGCAGGAAGTTCAGACAAAACTCATTCCTGCTGACTATGACAGTACAGTTTATTCCACAAAAATGTTTATTTAAACAACTGATTTTTTTAAAGAATTATTTCCATCCAATATTTAAAGACTTGAATTTTATTTAAACTTGAAAATGACTTTGCCTTAACTTTTGTACAAGACAGCTTAGAGTTAATGAGGTCTGACCCCGTGGAGGGTTAGTGTGAGTGGAATACAGAATTACTCAGTTACAGTATGTATCTATTGTCACTGGTCTTACTGGGTAAACATACTGTAGTACAGGAACTAGCAGCAGTTTTTGTAATATACCTTAAAGATCTTAAACAGTTGATCTTTTTCAGATTGTTGAAAAACCTGTAAATGCAAATAGTCAATACTGTATTAAATATGTGCACTTGGAAGTGTGTGCTTTGCTTGTACAGTTGTAAATAATCAGAACATATAAAAAGGTACCCTAAAGAAAAAAATCTGATAAAAATTATTGATATTATAAATGTTGCTGTTGAGCTGGATGTAGATAAACTAAATGTTGTGGTTTGAAATATTACTTTAATTTGTTGTTTTTTCTTTTTCTTATTTTATTCTGGTGTGCTGAACTGACTCTGCCTCTTCACTGCAAAAGGGAAATGGAATGAAAGTCTTATTTGAAAGCTCTCAATTGTTTTCCTAAGTCCCTCTTAAAACAAGCGATTTAACCAATTCAGAAGTGTTCTGCAATGTAAATAGTGGATTTCAGCAGTCAAAATGTAATTTTAAGTCATTAATAAAACCAAATTTAATTGGAAAAAAACTTCAGACTGCTACAAAAATATACACTGAAGCTTACTTGTCTGCTTTCAAGAATATCAGTGCTTTCCTTAGTGTATGATTCATAGAACTGTAACTGTAGAAGTTGACTCCTGATAAATTTCCTGTTACAAGCATCAATTGGTAACTAGTTGACCTTTTAAATCCAGCCTGTTGTATGCTGCAGAATTGGTCAAAATAGGGCATGCTGGAATGTGTTGATTTTTCTCATTTAAAAAGCGCACTTTGTGAATGCTGTGGGAGGAGATAGGACTCTGAGAACATCACCAGAACCGCTCAACTGATTCTGTCATTGGATTTTTTTAATATGCTGCTCCTTTCCCCAGTGGCAGTGAAAACGGTAGCTAGATTTGTGTATGGTTTAGGCCGGCTGTATGATTCATTTTGTTTGTCTGCTGCAAGTGAAAGGCTTACCAGCTGCAAACAATCACAAGTGGTTCCTTACAGCGACTGTGTACAGCTAGTCATAATACTCAACTGGTACCCAAGGTAATATATTGAGGCCAGTGGGATGTGTTGTGCTGTTCTAATGTATTCTGCTGCCATTTGTGCTAGGTCAATACACTGTAATTACTGCTTACCCAGCAACAGTCTGTTGCATCGAAAGTTTAAACCTTCCTCTGATGTGATTTTTATAGCTTTTTTAAAAAGAAAAAAAAGTGACACGCCAAATAGCTGTGTAATATATGACTTATCCTTACTGCATTTTACTTAAAGATCTTTTCTTCTTTTATTCCACCCAGTGACAAAATGGAGTTTCCAGAATAGAGTTGTCAAGTTGCATGCAGACTGTTGCTACGATACATACAGGGATTAAAATGTGGCTTTTAAAATGAAAAACCTCCCAAAAGCAGTAGCTGAATTACAGGTTCAGGGATACAGTCATTAAAATTGGCATTTTACCCCATAGGACTGTGTGGTAATGCTTTTTGTTTTGAAAACAAGTCAAAATAGCATCTGAGACTCCTTCCAGGAATTAAAAAAAAAAAGAAAAGAAGAACAAAGGTTGCTTTTAAAACTCAATGTTGTTTCAGATCAGTCCCTCATCACAACACTCATTCGCCACTTGGAAATCCATAAGCAGTGGCAATTTTGCTACGTTGCTGTGTTATCGTTGAAAGACTTCAGCCGTTGGCATGGAAGGGCCCTTGTTTGAGTGTGGTGCAGTGTATCAGGAGCAACAGCTGACTGTAACGGTGCACACCTATCTCTGGATCTCCTCCAGCTAGCTACGGTGAGGGATTTTTATGTGCTTTGTAACCTATTACACTAATAGCAGCAGACAATCGAAGATTTCTAAGGAGACCTAACAGCTGCCAATTCACAAAGTAGAAGTGTAATATGGGAGCCTTCTTGAGGGTTTTTGTTTTTGTTCTTCTTCCATTAAGACTGGAATCAAGCTTACATGTAAACTATCAGTAATTTAAGTTTCCTTTTGTGTCATAAAATGTAAAACTGTCTAATTTGAAAAAAAAAAATATGTAGGTTATGAAAAATAAAGATTTAGGCACTGTTGAATTCCTGATTTTTTTAATTAAACCTTTCTTCAGCAGTATTTTTCATTACCTTTTGTCTTTTGCTCCCATTTTTGGAAATCGTATGTTTCTAATTTTGGGAAAAAAAATCTTTGCTTGCTTTACTGTTCAGCACAGCTGCTGTAACCATCACCTAAAGGTGTGTAGCAGCAGCGAGAACACCTATAATGTAACTCTGAAGGCAGCAGTATCTATTCGGTAACTGATTAACTTTTTCCATAACAGACAAAAAAGTGGAGTTGATGTTTTGTTTACTAGAGGTTATCATCATAATTAGTGGCTTCCTCAAATTATTCAAGTGTTGACTTGGTCTTAAACATGTATTTTAACATTTGAGTTAGTGCTTTGGGTGCATGGCTCTTGAATCCAGCGATGTCCTGGGATTATTTTCAGCTTCGGCTGGTTGTAGAGGTTATCCTGGTCATGCTTCTAGGAAAGAAGAGCTTCTGAAATATCTTTCCTCTAAGTAAAAGATTTGGAAATACTTGAAACGTCTTTTTTTTTTTCCAGGTTTGTGTCTCGGCTGTATCTGACCAAGTTTAACAATGTACATAAACATGGAATTATTAACAAATTAACAATTACTGTGTTTTATAAGCATCTTGGGAAGTATTTCAGTGTTACTCTTCAGGCTGGGTGTTCTTTAAGCTCTGGACAGATTTGGCTGCTTGCTGCTTTATTTCCCCACTGCTCAACAGAGTGGGGCAACACAGGAATACCAGTGTAGGCTGGGAAGTTTCTCCATGTTAGAAAAGTCAGTTAAACATTAGGCTTTGGTGGTGATGTGGACTACGAGTAGTTGGGGACAGCCAGGTTTAACTTCAGGGAGTATCCTGTTGTGCCCTTGGAACACAGTTTTCTATGAACATGTAAAAATGCGAGGAAATTTGTCAGCAATGTTGCCATAATCCTGGTGTGGCTCTTCAGAACCTCCTCAGCTTTGGAGAGAAATCAAGGATGTATTTCAAACACAATAACTGGGCAGTGTCCCCTTTGTGCTAATTATCCCCAGTACAAAGTGATACACAATGATGGCTACACCAATGTTCGTGTTGAACCAATAGTTTCATTTCCTCTTGGGCATGAGGAGAAAGAGTGTGGAAGGCTACTTGCCATTGAGTATCTGGAGGTTACTTATTGCCACAGAAGCTGACTCATTGTATTTTGATCCGAAGGCTTCTTTAGAAAAAAATTTATGAAGTTTAAAGTTTTCTAATATACTTTTACTTCACAAACCTCTGGAAGCTAAGACTTCCTCTTCTGTTGGTTGATTATCATGGTTGGGCTTTTGAGTGCAATGGCTTAAGTCAGGGAAGTGATTGCGTTTCAAATTCTGCTGGTTTATAGGTAGAAGAAATGTTACTTCATCTCTGCTTTTGAGAGGATCAGCTGTGTAGCAGTGTAGAGCCCTGGTGCCATCCAGTTACTGAAACATCCACTCTCAGCATGACTATACATCCTTCACGTAATTCGGTGTTCAGCTTAAGCTGATTGAGTAGGAACCTGCTCTTACTGAGGTGGTGTGTGGAACGCTGCTACTTGTTATGCCAATACCAGAGGACTGTTATTTGTTATGCCAAATAAGCCCAAAAGTGCTGTGAAAAGGCTGGTCTGCCTGAGCTGCACCGTGTCCTTCCTGACTGTCCAGTCCCTCGCATCATGATGCGCAGTGGCCTGTCTGAAACCCAGAAAGAGGTTTTTTTTGGAACAGTGCAGAAGCTGTTGTGCCATCAGCAGAATGGAGGAAGGGACAGGAATCTACAGTCGGTGCCCAGAGGAGAGTGGCGTGGCAATGGTCCTGGCACGGTGTCTTATATCAGCTGAAACAAACGGAGCAGTTGTACAATTAGCTTATGACAAATAGAAGGTACAAGGTCTTGGCTTAAATGTAGCCTTTGCTCAGGTGAACGTGGCTCAGCTCATAAAACTTGGTCATTTTTGAGCCTTGTTTTCACAATGGGGAGAAGGAGGGAGGAGAAAGGGTCTGGTTTTTGCTTTAGCCTTTTCAGGTATTCTTACATACTGGCTGTAAATGTGCTAAATTTTAGATCTGTCTCACGATGCTAGACTATCAGAAGTCTTTGTGCATCGTCTTGTCACAACTGGTTTGGGAGCAGTTCATTGTTTTGCAAAAGGGAGGGCAAAGGGTGTATGTGCTGGGGAAAGGTAGTCTAAGATCAGATCGCCCCCTAATCTCTTAAATTCTCATCAGTTTGAAGAGCAAATTGCTTTGTGTGCTTGTTACGCACATACAGTGTGGAAACCATCCTGCAGTCTGATAGCTTTACATCCCGCTTACTGCGGGCAGACGGTGTCTGCAAAGGAGCAGTAAATCTACCATGGCTAAGGATGCTCTGAGGAAGGAGGAATAAATGGATAATTTAGAGTTGCAAGATGTACCAAAGCCGGAAAGAGCTATAAAATCTACATGGATGGAATTACTGATACCTAATGAAATGTCTCTAATGTCTTTCAAACCTAGAGCCAAAGTTGTATGTATGCTCTCCATGCAGCTTGAGGTGTCAGCCCAGGCAGAACAAGTGAGAGAGGTTCAGTAGGTCGAGTCACTCTGACTCTCATCTCCAAGGCTGGGAGTGTTCCAGGAACTACAGTTCGTAGGCTGTAGCACGTATAAGAAACCTTCCTCTCTTGCTTTTTTTGTCTCTGACTTCCCCTTACCTAGCTTGGGTTTAGGATGTCAGCATGCCGATCACGCAGCAGAGCGGTTGCTGGCAGCTCCCACCAGCCAGCCCTGGGTGGTGCGGGAGGAGCTGTGGGCCTTGCTGGGACGGGAGGGTGGCAGAACGTGCTCTGTGCCGGGAACAGAGGTTTGGAGATGGGCGGTTAAATAGGCTCACTGGGGAGAAGGCCTGTTTCTGAAATGACGCTTCTCAAGGGTCCGTGTGTCTGTGGCCAGCCTTGCCTATGCAGTCCCTTACTCCTCAAGGGGGAATGTGGTTTCTACCTTGTTTTCCTTTAGAAACTGGATGTGTAAGAATTCTAGTTGTTTTCCCTCTCCCAGTATATTTTCCTCCTCCTTTCTAGTGATTCAGTGCTCTCACCCTTGAGAGCTGCATTGCTTGTAGCAGATGGCAACTGTTGATCCCTGCTCCTAAAAATTACACCTGTTTTCAGAAATACAGTAGGGTCAGCATTTTGAAACCTTTCCATTTGCTGGAGCTTTATGTTTTGTCCCTCTTGTTAAAGCAGATTTCGTATTCAAAGGAGGATTATTTTCATATGTCAATTCTGGGGCTCTAGGTTCCCAAACTAATGTCTACAATAAATTTTTAAATGTATACTCTATCTTTGGATGTTTATAGCTGTTGCTGGGTTTATGGTGTTTGATACTAAGTTCTTCTGTCTCTGTGTTTGCTGGAATCTGTGTCCTTCCTACACTACTGGCAATTGTGAGCTCCAGCTTCTCTAGTATGACTCATGGTGGTACTGAGGGAAGATGTCTGCCTTGAAGCTGTGGCAGATAAGTACTGGAGAGACTTGTTGATGCAGTAAACACTAAATTGACCAGTTTGCTAGAGTGATTTTCTCAGGTGATTTGATTGCTTGGTCTGGCAATCAAATACTTCCTTGGTAGCAAATCCTGTTTCAGATAAACCTTTGTATTTTGCTTTTTTCTTTTTAATTAGCTCTTCCTGTGGAGACCTGAGCTCAGCCATGCTGACTGCCATCCTGGGGACTGATGAATGCTTTCATCCTAGCCTAGAAAATCTGAAGGCAGCCACAGTGGGTTGGGTACATGGAAGTGCCAGGTTTAATGTACATTGAGCTTGAAAAGTAATAATAATTTTTAAAAGCAAAAGATGCTATTTGGAACTGGCTTTTAGTTCTGACATGGAAAGAGATATAGTTGCCCCAAGTGGTTCCAGAATGGGAAGATAGGGAGGTATAGCAGAGCTGGACTTACCAAGTCAAACAACACCCCGTGCATCACCATTCAGCTGTAGCTGGTGCTGCTGTTTCATTGGTCCTGACATCTCAGGAGGCAGCAGATATTAGCATGGTCTTGGTGTGAAAAGTCTCTACTTTTTCTGCATCAAATGATGTAGAGTTGTCTGAAACAAGAGGTATAAAACCTTTTTCCTGTAACTTAAAGCGGTAATTTCTATTGAGGGTTGCTCTTTAACTGTGAAGAGTGAGTTGCTGATGTTTATCTGTTGCATTGCTGGCCGTGATATATCAAAGATTTGTTTTGTTGACCTGGATGTTGTAGACTTGGTGATTTTGGCAGGCTGGAGAAATGGGCCAACAGAAGTCTTAGAAGTTCAACAAAGGGGCAAAGTACTGCACTTAGTGAGGAATAACCCCATGCATCTGAGGGGTGACTGCTGGCAAGCAGCTTTGTAGAAAAGGACCTGGGGAATCCAGGTAGGCAACAAGTTGGTCACAAGCCAGCAATGTGCCACTACAGTACAGAAGGCCAGTGACATCCTAGGCAGCAGTAGGGGGAGCATGGCCAGCAGGTTGAGGGGTGATCCTTCCCCTCTGCTCAGCACTGATGAGACCACACCTGGGCTCTCCAATCCAAAAAAAGTCATGGACCTACTGGAGTGAGTCCACTGAGAGACGGAGTAGATGATTAAGGGATTTGGATCATCTGTCATGCAAGGAGAGTCTGTGGAATCTGGGACTGTTCAACCTGAAGAAGAGACAGCTCAAGGAGATGTCTTTACTCCCCCCATCAGTTATTGGATAACAGTGGAGACAGACTGCCCAGTGATAGGAAAAGAGACAGTGGGCTCAAGTGGAAACAAAGAAGTCTGTTCAGGCAGAAGAAACTTTTTTTTTTTTCTCTAAGGATGATCAAACACTTTGCCAAAGTTGCCAAGAGAAGCTGTAGGGTCTCCATCCATGGAGATACTCAGATTCTCACTAAACACAACCCTGACCCACCTGCTCTGCCTGCCCCTGCTTTGAACAGAGGTTCAGACTGGATGATCTCCAGATGTCCCTGCCAACCTCAACTGGTCTGGGATTTGTGACCTAGCTGCTAGCTGGGAAGGGAGATAGTCTTGCTTTGGCATACTTACTGATAGAAAATTCAAATCATACTGTTCATTGAGTAATCTACTCCCCAGTGAGAGCCACTATTAGTTCCTCACGCAGAGCCCTTGAGAGACAGTCTGGCTCCATTGCTCTGGCTTATCAGCAGATAGTTTTCTATGTGGGTTGTTTTCTTGCGCCATGTTGTGAAATAGTTCGTATTTGATGCATTTCATTAACTGTGTTTCAAAGCCATCAATAAGTATATGATAAAGATGAAATCTTCTAAAGAATGTATTATTAAATAGCTTGTTTTAAAGCATCTAAATTGAATTACCAGATTTGAATAAGAACTTCAATTTCTACAGAAAATGGTAACATTTTTCCAATATTTGCCCAAATTCCACCTAGCTGTTCCACTTGCATGTCAAAACAGAAGCTAGTTACTTGGGTAACTAGTCCAGATGCTGACTATTGACCATTTTACAACATCTGCCATTATTTATGAACAAAGGTAACGTAAAGAGATGCCCTGGATAGGTAGGGCCAAGGACTGACGTGGTGCTGGAGTTTCACAGCAGCAAACAGACCTGCCACTGTCATTACTACCAAATAAATACCAAACAGTCAGAGTCTTGCTAGTGTGATGTGATCCTTGCACACAGATGGGGATCCCTCTGTGCCTTCCAAGTTCTCCGAGCATGTCCTGAGTCAGGACACATTTGACTGTGGGTCCTCAGGCCCTGGGCGATCCTGGTGATTCAGCAGCACTAATGGAGTGCTCCACAATCACCTTCAGGTGTTTGGCAGCATTTCCAGGGACATCTAAATGTTTTCTGGCTTGATTCCATTTCTGTAAGAACTCATGGTTTAAAAATAAATGAAAGGTACTGTCTAGTAAACAGAAAGCAAGGGGGAACAATGTGCTTTGCAATGACAGCATTGGCCAGGTGACTGTAGGGGCTTCTCATGCTCTATGGAGACCTGAGCACTATGACTGCAAGACATTTCCCCATTGAGATATATAGGAAGTTTTGTTGGTCTCCTTTGGCTCTTACAATGCCTTCCCATCCCATACCTACAGCTGCCAAGTCAGACTGAGCCCAGCATGGTAAAAACTCCAGAGCAAATGACACTAGAATTGCCCTGTAAGCAGTTAAATGGGAGATTGTGTTAGGCTATGTCTGCTAATAAAGCATAAAAGAGGAATGTGTATATAATATGTATATAATATGCGGAAATTGAGTTATAAACTACTAGGCAGTGGTTGGGACTCAGCTTGCAGATGTATATAAATTAAATTGTCTACTTAGTCCATGAAGATTGGATCAATAGGCGATGGAGCCTGAAGAGCTGTTCATCTGCATCTTGATCAGCTTGAGTAGCTCTTCAGGCTCCACTGAAATACAAGGACACGCATATACACGGCTTATATAGACACCTATAGCTGGATGTCATTCATCCATTAAGATGTCCAAGTGATACAATTCTTTATTAATATAAAAATACATAGTGTATTTTTAGTGACCTGAATGACAGTTAATTGATAGTCTTTGTTTGGAAGTGGCTGCAACACATAGCATGTTCTTGGATTTGTTAATAAATATTTTCCTAGGTGCAGATTCAATAAAAGCTGTAGAAAAATAGAGTAATTCTGG
>JAVSBS010003727.1:11941-22492 GCA_033124195.1 Coracias cyanogaster | reverse complement strand
GTAGAAAAATAGAGTAATTCTGGTGTGAAGGGATCTCATGAGGTCTTTGGTCCAACATCTTGCTCAAAGGAGGATCAGAGCAGGTTTCTCAGGGTGCTATTTAGTTGGATCCTGAAAACCTCCAAGGATAGAGACTGCACAACCTCGCTGGGCAATCTGCTCCAATGTTTGACTATTCTTACGGGGAAGCAGTTTTTCCTTAAACCCTTGTGCCTGTTCCCTCTCATCCCCTCTCTGCCCTGCCGTACAGAGTCCAGCTCCGTGTCCTTGGTGGTTCCCCATAGGTATGGGGGTGCTGCAGATAACCTTTCCCCAAGCCATCCTATCTCCAGGCTGACCAGGCCCAGCTCCCTCAGCTTCTGTGCCTAGGGTGAGTGCTCCAGCCTCAGACACTTGGGTCATCTCCTCTGAAATGGCTCCAGTTTGAGCTGCCTCCTGTTTGGTGATGTTTTTCTTTTATCCAGGGCCCAAAACTGGACTTGAGCTGCAGTCTACCTTCCAGCACTTCTCCACAAAGGAGAATAATTCTAGTTGTCTTGTGCTTTTGCATAACTGGAGACTTAAATTTCTTAAGCCTACTTCAAGAGGTTGTGTAACACTTGACAGTCTAAAGCAAGTCACAGTAGCTGCTTATAGCTTGGAATACTGCTTCTCAGAGCCGAGTACTTCTTGTTCAGGTTTTTTTCTTGTACTCAGTGGCTGCTATTATGAGACAGGAAGTTTTAAAAGTATGGATTGCCGTCTCAGTGTAATAAGGAACAAAAGTCTAGAAGAGCCTTGACGAAATGAGTCTGTTGCCTTGCTTTTGTTCCCTCTGTGCCAGACAGACAATTTATGTTTATTTTATTTCTACAGTGGAAACTACCTTCCCAAGCAATCTAGCCTGGTGTTGGCCTGTCCTTACCTTGCTCCCAAGCCTCCTCCCCTGTTCCTCTTCAGCCAGCCACCCTGGCTCTTCTCCCTTCTCCTATAGGACACAGGGAAGGAATCTGAAGCAGGCATGAGCAGGGACAAAGGAAAGGACAGATGGAAAAGCTGAAGAATATGGCTTTTTCCTCCTCTTGCTGCAAGGAGGGTTTCGATACACTGCACATCTCTCTGTGTGCCAGCACCAGAGCACCGTGGCCAGCAATGGAGGGAGGCTGCTCAGGTCGTGCTGACCTGCTGCTCCACCAGCCCATCCCTGCTGGCCATGCCATCAGCAAAAATAAGCACTTTTTTCTTTTTCATGTGTCGCCCAGACAGACCTGGCTTAAGTGAGATGCTTTGCTGGCATCGAAGGAAGAGGATGATCCAATTTATAAAAAAAAAAAAAAAAGTAGTTGTAATGCTGGTTTGCATTTTAGATGCTATTTAATCTGGTCAAAGACAAAAAGCAGAGAACTTGTACAACATGATTTATGATGTCTTCAGTGTTTTGGCACGTCTTTCAGCTGTACGTCTTATAAAAACCAAAGACCGTATCTCTTCAGCCTTAAGAGTGACTCTTGGCCAAAGATGTATCGTAGTAAACTAATGCTCTGAATACCTTTTTGACTGCATCTGAGAATACTTTGCTAGATGGAGCAGTTGCTTTCTCAAAGTGGTGTTCTTCACGGACTAGGAAATTAGCCCTGTCTTATAAATACACTTCTAGTGCATTAAACCATTGACAAATGCAGCATAGCCATTCTAAACTAATTTGTCTTAAGTGGGCATCTGATGACTCAATTTATCTGAACTTAGTCATTTGGATGTGGCTCAGTTGCTCTGTTCAAAGGAAATCATCTGGATGCATCTGCTGTCTCTTGCTCTCAGTACTGGCCTAGGACTGTACGAAAGAGAGCTGAGCTAACTCAGATAAGCTCTTATTTGATAGAGACGAGCACACATGGGGTCAATTATGGCACATTGCCTGTTCCCTGGTGGTAACCATGAGTCTAAACCCAGAGGTCTGGAGGGAAAGCAGTACTTTCTTAGCAGCGTCTTTAGAAACAAATAGCCACCTATGTTGCTATATCAACTCAGTGTCTCTCAACCACTCTACTTTTTTAAAGGATGAGCTTAAATAAAAGGTATTTGCCAGAGCTAGTGAACTGCCATGCTATTTAGAGTATATTGATTCTTAAAATTACTAAAATGTGGCATTAAATACTAAATTACCAGCGTCAACTCTTTGACCACGGGCAATGTATTTTTTACTAAGCAAGAAATCTGCAGATGAAGATCTGTTGAATCCTTTTAATATTTTACAGTATTTAAGAGATTGTCCAATTACACGAATATTCTTGGACACAAATTGCATAGCAGCCTGGCACACCAGCCTTCTCCCACCAGCTTGCAGTGGAGAGCTCTATGTGTTGCTTCTCAATGTTCTTCTCTGTGGGAGGCCCAAGTGAACTATCAGTAAGATATCAGCTTCTACCCAGGGAGATTGCAAAGCCCCTTGTCATTAGTGATACAAAAAGTCATTTTATGAAGCGCTTCAGACATGCTTGCGGTATGTTCTCATGTGTAGATATCTAAACGGACACCATGTATCATGCTGTCTTTTGTTAGAGACTTAGCCTGTACTAGGGAAGCTTTAGTGATATTTTAAGAAGAAAGCACCAATTCTTTGACCAAAAGACTGTTTTTACAAATGCAAAGAAAATTAATATGTTCATGCACATTTTAAACCGGTTTGCATCTATTAGCTTCTCTTACCCTTTATTTAGAGAGACGACGGGCTGATTAAATCACCCCTCCAACCCCACCTCAGGGGCTAGAGTAGAGGTTAGACCTGTGCTGCTGGCCTTCAGCTTTGGATATTTTCTGATGCTAAGAAGGGGAATTCCAGCCCTCTCCAGGCTAATGCCATTTTTTGTGATCTGCACTGTAATTAAGCTTTCAAGACGACTTGGAGATCCGACTTGAGCTAGTAAGAGCTAGCTTATTGCTGGGGCCAAGTAAGTCTACTGGTTATGACTGTGGGTGAGGAGGCTTCAGTCTTCCCTGTGTTAGCAGTGTTACTGGAAGGCAGGATTAAAATGGAGACATGTAGAGCTAGGATTGGGGAAATAGCCTTCTGTTGTCATGTACCCCTTGGCTGGGAATATAGAGCATTGGAGACATCCATCTAGGTTAAGGTTTTTTAGATTCTTCAGTCCTTTGAGGCTAAGGAAGGGTGATCATGTTTCCAGGATAGGTGAGCTAAAATGACAGCATTTTGGTGGCTGGCAGCAAAGCTACATCTGTGCTTGTGGGTGCGCAGTTGCCCAGCACCAGTAGCTGCAGAGAGCAATTTGGGGTAACCTTAGTCACAGGGCCTGAAAGCTTGTGAGCTGTGGGCTAGATGGCAAGGTGACACTTGTTCCTGCTGCAACAGGGCCTCTCCCAGCAGTGTTTGGGCTGGCATGAAGAGGAGGTTCCTGTTACACTCGTTTGAGTTTGTGCAAGGGATTAGCTTCAGCGCAGCTCCAGCTCCTGGCTGTTGTAGTTCTCCCTGGGGAGATGGGTATCCTTATTAGCTGGAATAAAACATTTAGGAATTTCAATGTGTTTTAAGGGATAGCATTATTTTTTAATTAAACTGTGCGAGCTTAAACTGATAGATCTGTGTGTACGTGTACCTGAATAAATGCTGCTCTCTGAGACTTTAGTCTTCCCAAATCCGGTCATTAAGATTTCCAAATGGTAGCTGTCCTCTCCCTGTAAAGTTACCTATTTTCATAGTACAAAAAATATTTTAATGCCTTTGGAAAAAAAAGACAGGAGGGCTGGGTCTTCACTGGTTTGGAATAGTGCACTGAATGGTGAAGGACTTGCTGTGGGAACTGCTGCCTGGTTGTCTGCAGCTTTTATTATGCAGCTGATCTCGATCATGCTGGTTCCTTCTGGCCTTCATTCTACAAATCTCTGCAGAAACACCCCCTGCCCCGCGCTCTCTCAAGCAGATGGTTAGGCAGATGAAGAGCAGAGATGTGCTACTTCAGTAAGCGCCTTGTTGGTGCCAGAAATTTTAAAAACTGAGCTGGAGGAAGGAAAATGTACAGGAGAAGTGCAACAGAATGGACTGAAACTTCCCAGCAAGGAGCTCTGTGGTGGAAGGACGTGCAGGATGGTGACTGGGGAGGAGCGAGGTCTGGGGATCAGTTAATTGACTCTTACTGGAGGAAAAATAGGAAAGGAAGGAAAAGTGTGACCCTGAGGTGTGAAGGGCTGGAGTGGTCGCTGCTGTGCTGAGCACATTGCTCATCTCTCTCTGGCATGGGCGATGGGGAGTTCGCATTGCTTCCCTGTGTTAGGTGAGGATAACATCAGCTGAGAGTCTCTTTAGATACTGTGGCACAAAGGACACAAACATCTCAGACAAGTGTAAATTTTGATATGTCAGGTGAGAAAATTAAAATGACAGAAGGCAGCTGAGAAGGGGATGGTAGCTGGGATCACAGTGATTTTAGCAATGTCTAGCAGAGAGGAAAGGATACTGACAGGTCAGGGAAAAATCAAGGATACAGAAAGTACTTTATCAGCTGAGACAGAGGAAAGTCCTCTGTAAGTGCTGTAGCTCTGGGATTTGTCATGGATTTGGGAGGATGGTGATTTATAGCGGGTCCCAGAGCTCTGAGCGGCGGGAGAGATGATGTCTTGCGCAAGACACCTTCAGCACTTTAAACCAAAGTCCATTAATAAATACCACAGCGCTGAATGTATTCTGCTGTTTATTGGCATGAGGAGAGAAGTGACCTTTTTGCTTTCTTCCCCTCTCCCTGGGAGCCTGATGGGCTGCGATAACCCACTTAGCGGGTGCGTGGGCGTCAGGTGATGGCGTCAGAGTGACGAGAGGGAAGCAGCTCATGCCATATCCTTAGTGCTACGGCACTCTAAAAATAAATGCCTTCTCATGTTGGGAGCCTCTGGCTGCGCCTCGGCTCTTCTTGGCGTGTCTGTCAGCGCCGCTCTGCAGCAGCTGATGTGCTGCACTGCCCCTGAAGCATCTGAGTCACCAGGGAGCAGGCTATGGGGAATCAGATGTTTTTGCACAGCAGGGGACATAGAGCAGCCATGGAGCCATCAGAAATTTCAGGGACTAGGGCACCTGTGAAAAGCAGGTTCTCTGGGTGCCAAGCCAGGGAGCAGAGGTTTGGTCTCACCTCAAATCGGCACCAGTGGCAATGAATTGTAAGTTCAACACCTCTGACACAGGCCAGCACAGCCTTGCTGGGTGAAGGGAGCATCTTTGCTGCAGAGCTGGGGCAGGCATGCAGCTGACCTAGCTCAGTGAGGAGGAGGAGGTCACAGGCAGGGCCTGACCAAAAATGGTAATGGGGGTGATGGAAAGTAGCTACTTCCGTAGGGTCATGTCAAGTCCCTTCTGTACTCACCACTCCATGCTCTCAGTGTGTGCAAACACAAGCTGTGGCAGTGCAGTCCCCACTATGCAGCAGTAACTGGCAGCATGCTTAAGCACGTCACCATGGGATGCAGCAGCTGAAGGCATGACATGAGGCTTGGGGGCATCTGGCACGTTCGGCTTGGGCCAAGAAGGCTTATCTGGAGAGGCAACACTTTGACAGGTGACTTATTTACACACAGCGACTGTAGGATGTTTTCTGTAAACGCAAACATCAGCAGTGAAAAAGAACAAAACAGAAAATAAAACCCAGAGGACAAGAGTGCTGTGAGAAAAACGCACCATTGCTGTAAGAAAAGCACACGTACCATCATCTCCCTTTCTCCTTTGCTTTGCTTGCATTTCAGCAATGGGCCCGGTGCATCAGCCACCCAGAGTGCTCTAGACCCGGTGCCTGTGGGCAACCACTGGGGCAGACTGGGTTGGACTAGGAAAAGGATGTGTCTTGGCTACGGTGTCTACAACGTTGGAGAGACCTGCTGCTGAGATCCTCCTCACCCTGCCCATGGAGTTGTTGCTGGCTCTTTATCACCTGCATGGCTCCTGCTGCATTTTTTCTCCAGTTCTGAGCTGGAACGTTCAATTTGGAGAAGAGAAAACTGAAGAGTTCTGTATCTATAAATACCTGCTGGGAGGAGTAAAGAAGACAGAGCCAGGATCTCCTCGGGGCAGCCAGAGAATGGATGAGGCAAAGGGCACAAACTGAAACACAAGAAATTACACTGGAGCTTAAGAAAAAGCTTTTTTATGATGAGGATGGTCAAGCACTGGAGCAGGTTACTCAGAGAAGTTGTGTAGGCTCCATCCTCAGAGAAACTCAAACCTGATCAGACACAGCCCTGAGCAAACTGCTCTGGCTGACCCTACTTATGCAGGGGCTTGGACTGGATGATCTCAAGAGGTCCTTGATGTTCCCAGACAATGTGTGGTTGTGTGGTCCTGCTCCTTTATCCCTTCTGCAGCTCCCACTGGACATCTGACCTGCTGGTACAGCCATGCATAGTTTTCAGCAAACTGTTTCAATGGTGTCTTCTTCCCTGTGAAGCCTCTGGGTCCTCCCCATATTGAGCAGTGTCAAGCAAGATGGGTGCCTCACCTTCACTAAAGCTCAGTATGGTGGTCTGTATCTTTGAACCGGGGGAGATTGAGTGGTAGATGATTCTTATTGAATTGCCTGTGTGACATGAAAGCAAAGCTTTTTACTTCCACCATTGCTCTTCCTAAGCTATCTCACCTCAGAGGATAACCAGAAGAGGCTTGGGTTGTTTTTTAAACAAAATTTTAAAATACTTTAACTGCTACTAGGCCAGAGATTTTAATGTCATTTCAGGCTGAGATATTAGAATACAGCAGCCTGCTGAGGAGTAAGACATGAGTCTCAGGTATGAAACTGCTGGCTGCTGCAGCACTCGTTTGGCTGGGCTGGTTAATGGTGGATGGGAACTGGCAGTGCTGGGATGGGGTCAGTGTGGACTTTTTGTCATGTCTGTGGACCTGGCACAACACTGGTGGAGTTGAGACTCCATGACTCCATCTCATGGCACAGGGAACAGGATATTGACTTAACCCTCAGCATCATCCAGCGTGCTCTAGTGACTGTTGCTGTTCCTGATGAAGGCAGCAGCACATCACTGGGACAGCATCTGAAATGTTCTTCTGTGGGTGTGAGTGTAAGGAGCACACGTGTGTGTACATACATGTATTACTCTTTATGTGACCTCAGAGTTGTCCAAGCATCCTGAGAACTCTTTCCATAAAGATGAGAAAATTGCATCAGAAAGCTCATTTTCTAGGATGCTACCCTGTTTATTCACAAAGAACATGTAACACCTTCCTGCACCACTGAAGTGAAGGTAAGCTTTGACCTCTGATGGGCAAAGAAGAACCTCAGAAGTGCTCTTCCTCAGCTTTTCCATCCAAGCTTCCTTGTACAAGTTGCCTTTTCTGTGTTCTCTTCCCTTTTCCCCCCATGTTTCACAGTCTCCAGAGAACCCTGTACTTTGCCTGTGCTGTATTTCAGGTCTTGGTATTTTGCTGTGGAATTGTGACTATTTCCACAACCTGATACTGCAAGAGAAGTCTGGGGCTTCCCACAACTAGCTGGAAAAAGGAGCAATGAGCCTGTACTGTTCTTACAGCATGGCTTGTGGGGGCTGGTATTTGAAGGCATCACTAACTTCCCTGAAATGCTTTCCTGTACCAGCCTGCAGAAGCAGCTGCCATAAGAAGTTCCCATATTTCATAGTTTCTTCCCACAGAGTGTATGTCAGATTGTAAGTCCCTGAGAACAGTAGGGAGCAGAAGAAAAAAGACAGAAAATAAGTGTCCTCCTGAAACCCCAGTTTCAATGTTGGAGGAAAAAAACTGGAGGGGTTGTCCTGTTATCTTTTCTGCAGTAGCAGTATCATAGCCAACTCCTTGCATCTTAGGTAAAGCTGAACTCCTGGAGCCCCTCTGTCGCAGACCCCCATGGATCTTGGTTTTCGCAGGGGTGTAGACACCCCAAAAGGGCAGTGGCTTCCCTGGAGAGCTTCCCCAGTGCCTCGCATTGCCCATCCCTTGTGTGAGCAGGAGTCCTGTTTGGAGGATGTGAGGAACTAATTGAACAAATAGACTGCGAGAAGCAGCCATTTAAACCTGAACTTCTCGCTGTGTGACACTGAACAGCTTGTCACCTTGCAGGGCTTGGCGTCAAAAGGGTAACCCATGGGAAAATTCATGGCAAAGGTTTGAAACATCCTGATTAGGATACACAAGAGAAATAGATCAAAAACAAGAATAAGCATTTTGAAATTGAAATTGAGTAGTTAGGCAAAACATACATAATCACAACTTGATTTTTCAAAGGGAGGATGTGGCTTAAAGCTCCTATTTTGTCAAGCAATAAAGACAAGAGGGAAGCTTGGTTCTGGCCACTCTTAATTGCTTCCTCTGTGACTGCAAGATATGCACAGAGGAGGAAAAGGGAGAGGATGGGAAAAGACTGGGGGAGGGTATAGCATTTTTGGGATGCTGTTGGTGCCCACAGCAGCTCCAAGGGAGCCATTGGTGCCAGTCAGTCCCCTGTGCTGGACAGGATGGGTCAGGGTCTCACCTCACTGGCTCAGGGGAAAGGCAAAGGAAGGAAGGAATGAGCAGTTGGTCATGAACCCCCATCTGTTGTGTTGTCTTGAGAATCAGAAGGACATTAGAGCTTCAGAACTACAGCCTGATGGTAGTTGAGGCTGGTACAACACTACTCTGTGGCTCAAAAAGTGATGTCTGTCCTCCCACAGGCCCCTCATCCATTTGGCGACCAAGCCTCCTCAGCCACATTAGTCCTCATTAGGCTTGCTTGGCATTGGTCACCTTGGGACAATTGATTTCCAGCCCCACACCCTGGCTTACCAGGCCCTCAGCATTGTCCTCAGGCTGCATCAGTCAACCCTGTTGTTCAGACTGAGCCAGTCCTTTATCTCCTTCTCACATCTTCTCCTGTTGATGTTTGTACATCGGATGTCCTGGAGCTCTCATCTACTTTTGGCAGCTGTGTATGAAGGTGACAGCTCCCCTGTTTTGCAGAAGCTGCTGAAATTATAGCAGCCTGGCTTATCCCTTACGCCTTTGGTGAGCAGGAAGATGTCGAGCACAGAAGCACACAGAAACAAACACGGGCACTGAAAGCGCTCCCCCAGCGCAGCTGCCCTTCCCACCATGCGTTTGGAGGAGAGCAGTCAGGGTAACAGGTCTGACTCAGCCCGATGAGGTGGTGCTCAGAGACAGAGATTAAGAACAAGTGTGAATTAAATGAGGTTCAAAGTGTTAAACAGCAGGCGCTTCCCTAGTGTAAATATTTTGGCACAAACCTTTGTGAGGGTTATAAACTGAAGGAAGCAGCGAGGCTGGAACAGACGCATCTTTGTGCAGTGATGGAGGTATGCCTGTCCCAGCCTGCAGCATGAAGCCGTGAGCACCTGCCTTGCTCAGGAGTATCCGTCGCTTTTGGCAGGCTTGGATCTGGTTCAACAGCAGGAGCAACACCATTGTGTCCTGTACCCGGCACACCCTTTGCAGCAGCACAGTTGGCTCCCAAATGGCACCGTGAACCCTGCCTGACTGCGCCCCCCCATAAAAGTAATTTTTCTGGCCTGTTTTACCTTAACTGGTATTAAAGCGTGCAGCTACAAACAGTATTTTCTCCCTCCTCTTCTATTTATCTAGTGCATTGCAAGAAAATTGCATTTCTTTATGTTTAATTTTCCTATCTGGCACTAGAGGGCAGAAGGAAGGATGGTGGAACCTTGCAACTCAGACTTGTCTCTTTTCAGCAGCTATCCGAGGGTGCAGAACGAAGTCTGGCTTGAAAGGCTTCTCCCTTTGTCCATTACAGATGTGCACCAAAGGTTCCATGCCGTGGCCTCTTTAGTGCTGTTAAAGTTTAATAGTTCAATGTTGCATTTCAGAAGTAACCCAAAGCGAGGGTGCCGCGTGTGCTCCGCAGCAGGCCCTGTGCCCAGGCGGCATCCCCGTTCACTCTGGATGTGAAGAGGGCATTTGTGGTTTCTGCAATTTGGAAATGACTTTGTCTGATGGAGAACTTGCTTTCTCCTTTGCGCTGCAAGGCTGTCTGCCTGCTCCTAGCATCCCTTTACTTTGAAAGCCTTGTCCCCCCAGCCCAGCACCTGCGAGAGGGTTTCGCAGCTCCACAGCAGGGCAGGGGTGAGGAAAGCGAGATGTGTAGGGCGCGATTTACCCAGAGACAGTGATGGAGCCAGCTTGCAAGCCAGGAAATACCAGCTTTTCACAGGCTCAAGGGATTTCTCATTAAAATCAGTGAAGTTAGGGGCATTTTCCGACTGGTGCACACAGTTGGGTGCCTCATCACATGTTTCTTCTTTCTGCCAGAGGAACACTGTCTGGGAGACACCAAGGCTGTGGCAGGGAGGATTAAACCCTGCCAAGATGCCCCACTTCCCAGACTGCCTTTGTTAGGAAGAGAAAAGGGCATGTGAGCCTGGGAGGCTGAGGACCACGTGCCCAGGGCAGGAGGCCCTGTGGCCGCCGGGGTGTTTGTTGCCTTCTGTAGATAAGGAGGGCTCATCGTGGGAAAGCCACGGCAGATTTAATGCTGGTTCTGCTCTGGGGTGAGAGGAAGCAGAAGCCAAGTGAATCTGCTCCTTCTCCGTGTCCAGCTGCCA
>JAVSBS010003727.1:0-11543 GCA_033124195.1 Coracias cyanogaster | reverse complement strand
GTTCACGTCAGGATGCTTGATTTGTAGAAGAGCTGACACTAGGTTTATTGTCTACTCATTTTGACCTCTTATGCACAGTTTTTCAAGAAAAGCACCACATTTTTTCAAGCAAAATTTTGGTTTTAACTGATCAGCATTTCCTGAGTGGAGAAAACAACTGTCAAAACTTCTGACCACATCCTACCACAGGAGCAGCAAATGCTGAGAGAAGCTGGGACAAAGTCCAGCACTCCCTTGTCTCACCATGCACTGCAGCAGCACCTGGGAAAGAGTGAAGTCCTAGGTCCCAGCTGTACTAAAGCTCTGTACAGACCTACCACAACAGCAGTCCTTTCCTGAATTATATTGCAATGTCAGTATGCTGATATTTGCATCCTTCAGCTAATTTAACAGCTCAGTTTTGTTCATGGTCTAATGCATAGCTCTTCATTCCTGGACTTGGAGGGCCCATGCTGCTGGCCCTCAGGAGCTGCTGTAATGTCCAGCTCCTTCTCCTGGCCCTAGGGGAGATGAACAGAAGGACAATATCCAGGAGGAGGTGTGTGTTTTACCTGAAGTCTTCTTTATGTTTGGACAGCAAACACTTCCTGCCACGAGGCCTGATTGTTGATGTAGACTTTGCTTAACTCAAAGACTATTGTCATTCTGAAAGAAAACCTCAGAAAGTGGTTAACAAATGATGCACACTCATACGCAGATTTTTAGGTGAGAAAGTAATCCATTGGCTGAAATGGATTTGTCAGCATTGTTCAGCAAATAATGCCTACCTTGATAGGCATTAGGATTATTTCTCAAATAACCTGTAAAAAAAATGTTTCTCATATACTGAATAAAAAGTAACTAATGGAATAATCCAAAGCATAACACGTGCAGGGGGCCTCCAGGGTTGGGTTTCTGTGCAACGTCAGCAAATGTTCAGGCGGCTGAATAAGTCATTGAGTGTTTTACCCAGGATAATATTTGGAAGATGTCAGGACTATGTGAACATAAACACATATGAGGTGTGGGACAGGCACAGGAAGTGATCCTCACTCAGAGGGAATGAGACTTACTCCTCCTGCAGTGGAAATAGCGAGTTTCAGGCAGGTGTTCCTGTACAGTCCTGTCTGCCTTAAACAGCCACCAAGCACTCTATGTTCACTCTGTTCCTTAGCAAATGCGTTAGACCTATGGGTCCCATGGACAAGAAAATCCAATGTTACCTCCAATAGTATTTGTACATAGCATAAAAAGTACCAGTGTGAGCATCCCATGAGATCACTATATGGGACAGACACACATCCTTTCTAAAATTCTAAAATTTGAGAGTCACCAGGTCCTCCTACCATTTGTCAGAATAAACCAATGCTTGGCTGGTCATAAACTGCGCCATGAAATATTTTGATTAATAGAACATTTGCACGTTTCTGTTCTATAATTTTTCTTCAGCTGGAAGCTCTTTAGGACAGAGAATTTGCTCATTTTACTCCTTCATCTTCAGCTCAGGAAACTCCTAATAAGGTGCAACCATGAAGGAGGATGGCCCAGGCTGCTTTGATTTGTACTGCCTATAGAACTGGTAGCTCCTGAAATTGTTTTCTTGTGCAGTGCAGGCGTTTCACAGGAACCATGCCAAAGGATGGGCACAGCCCTGGATAACCAGGACTTCCTCCAGCTCTGCGTGTTAGCCTGGGGCCCTGTCTAACACAGCTGCAGCATCTCTAGCACACAAAAGCTATCACCATGGTTTGTGGTATCACAGTGCACTCAAGACAGAAATGCCAGCTGGATAATTAGTGTACGTTTGCTAGGGAAAGGAGAGTAAAAAGGATTTCTGTGAGTTTCCCTCATGTGGGGTGTGACACTACAGCTCTGTTGTTCTGACCAGTTTTAAGGAAGTGAGAGAAGTATTTCCAGTGTCATTCACAATGGCAACTGGGGGCACAGAGCAACTGTTGACCTGGCTGCAACTACCCCAGGCCACAGGAGGCCCCTCAGTATCTGTCTTATCGCCTCTCTTGCACTGTGAGGCAGATGGTCACCTCCACAGACCTGGATGTGTCACTGCTCCACCTGCCCAAGGCCCACCTGTTAAAGCCTCCACTGAAAATATTCAAATAAAAAGAAAGTACTTAACTTAAATGGACTGATGAGACTTAGGCATCCGCTGCAATCCTGGCCGTGCTGGCAGCCCTGGTGGTGGTACTCCCCAGAGAGGAGAGATAGCTCTTGGCAGCCCAATCCAGCCTGGCCTCGCTGCAGCTGACAGCTTGGTCATATGGGCCTGCGGAGATGCTAAGAAACCTTTCCAGGTGTTTATCACCTTCATGCATTTCAGAGACCAGCATGGCTGTTGGTGGAGCAGCTGGATGCTGGTGGGCCAAATGGGATCCTCTACACGATGTAGCTCAGCACTGTTGTGGTGGGGGCTCCTTCTGTGCAAGACTGCAAGGGGAGGAAAATGTGTATCTCTGAGCAACCGTCACTGTTTCTTTTTTTTTTTAAAGGCTAAAGATAGACTCCATATGGGCTGTGTGCTGTGCAGTCTGACCATACATACTGTGGATCTTCTCTCTGGGTCTTTTTTCAGGGAGCAGACGACCCATGGAAAGAGGTATCCCAGTAGTGGACCTATTCCTCCAACAGCCTTGACAATGAGTGCATCAGACGGCTTTTCAGTCGGGTCAGGACAATAAATACACTTTCATTTTATCACCTATACCTTTATAAATATGATCTGATACTGCGAATAGCTGTCACCAGTCTAGAGCAGAGAGATGCACACAAGAAGGGAAAATGAGAAGGGTTTGTTTCCCTGCAGCACCTGGGATAGATTCAGGGGAGGATGTTAAAACCTGTCCTGCTGCCCAGCAGGATGTGGCCAGGCTCACTCAGACAGCTCCAGCCTCTTGCACAATGCAGCAGCACAGCCAACTTCTTTCCCCTTCTTCAGGAGGAGAAAGCCAAAGCTGACAGAGGTATGGGGCTCATGAGCGGGGAAGGGGACTGATCACAGTTTATTCCTACACAGGGGAGACATGAGAAGGTGTTGCTGGTGCTCAGCACCACTGCCCTGCCTCTTCTGCAGCACCACGCTGCAGCCGCCCATGCAAGCACAGCCCCCGGATTTGTGCTCTGGGAACTTGCTGCACACAGCATCCCCGTTTGGGAGAGGACCACACTGCTCTGAGGGCTGCAGTATCCAGTGGGGTGGCTTGTGTCTGGTGTCCTCATCAGCCACAGCCCTTGCCTCACCCAGTTTGGGGGTTGCTTACCCAAAACCATACAGTCACCATGTGATGGAAGTGCAGAGCCTCCTCTGTAGGGAGATGAAAGTGGCGATTGTTGAGTAACTCTCCTCCCAGTCTGAAAAGCCAAAAGAGAAAAAAAAAGATATCACTTTCAGGTGTTTTCACTGCCATGGTTCTGTTAGCGGGGCTTGTATCATTAGTGCTGTCTGGTTACAGAAAATAAACAATTCCCACCTGACTATTACCATTTCCACTACAATTTTTTCAAGTCTTTGTCATCTTCTGTCTCCTGCTGAAAGGATTTCTGCAGTGATGGAGAGAGGAAGGGTGTTCCAGGGAATGACGGACAGCAGGGCAGCAGTGAGATGGCTTTGCTTCTGTTTTGACTTGTTGTACCTTGACATTTCTGTACCTTGTATACGCAGCCAGCAAGGAAACCTCTGAAAAGGTGCTCTCCAGCTTCTGAGTCCCATTAATGACTGAGAACTCAACACACTGAAGGTTTTTGCATGTTACAGGCATGGAAATTGGAGCAAACACTGAAGCTGAAGCCAGCAGCTTTGCCTGCAATCAGCGTTTGTGGGCCTGGTTCTCCCACCGCTGCTGTTTGGTTTCTGTTCATTGCGCTCCCTGCTCAGCATGGAGCTGCTCTTCTGTGAGTGCGGGCACAGGGCAGGAAGGGGAAAACTGGTCACAGAGAAAAACATGGGACAAATATGCAAGGCAGTGGGAATTGCAAATTCAAAATCCAAGCATGGAGGCTTCCTCCTCTGATCATGCATAGGATGACATGGCAGTTTTTAGGGAAATAACGAGTCCTGTCTTACATGTACCTAGAGACACAGCTGTTCCAAGACGTAATTTTGCTTTTCCCTGTGTATCTGTTGTACCTACCTGTGGTTTTGGATCTCAAAGAGCCTCTTCCAATGGGAACCACTACTCAATACAGGAGAGTTTCTCAGTGGCTGCAGTGTACAAGCAGGATGTTTCCTTCCATCACGTCTGATGTGCATACGTACAGCAAATATATGTACATCATCATATGTCTGATGTACGTGTTCTGGAGACAGCCACCTGCACACAGCCATTTTCCGCTGCTTGTTTGCTTTTCCCCTACCTACCGAGCCGTTAATTCCCTTATGCACTGGTGGAGCTACTGTTCATTAAAACTAATCATTTGAGCAGATGCTGAAGGAAATAATGGGCTGGGAATAAAGAGGATGTTGGTCATACATAGCCAAAAATCTCTGCAACAGGCTTCTGTACTTCACTGAGTTTTCATTCTACTCCAAATCAACATGCAAGCCAGCTCTGCTAGGAGGACAGCAGTTCAACGAGGAAAGGGAACTTCAAATTATGAAGCACTGATTGCCAGATGATACAGAAGAAACCCATCATATAAAATATTCTGCACCAAACAAAACTTGCAACACAATAATGGATGTAAGTGCACATCAATTCCTACTGCCACCACAGCCGTAATTGGCAAAATGAAAACTCTTTCTCTGCCCATGCCCTGAATGTGTACCTGTGATACAGGAAGCTAAGAAGGATGCTCTCACTTTCAGTAAATTGATATATGTTGCAGAGAGGAACCAAGCTCAGAAAATGTCCTACATTAAGTTAATATCCGAGCATACAAACAACTTAGGGCCAAAATTAGCCTTCAGTTGCATTAGTGTAAATGCAGCATAGCATCGCTGAGTGGATAGGACTTGCTGGACTGTAAGTGGAGGAAGGATTTGGCCCATAAAAGAATGTAGGGAAGAAGGGAGAGTAAATCCCATTAGCTGGCTTTGCAGGGGAATTGACAGAGGTTTCAGTATGAGCATGCTGCTCCAGATGGCACAGTGGTGAGAGCCCTATTGCAACAAAAGCAAGGCTCAGGCATCAGCCTGCAATGCAGGAGCACACTGATGAGACTGGAAAAAATACAGCAACAAAAGGTGGGGAGGTAAAGCTGTGCTTGCTAAGGTCATTTTCTCTAACAATTCCAATTAAAAGTCAACATAATGGTAGACACATCTTTAGCACGTCAAACATACTCGCTGCTTTTCTAGCAGGGATGTAAAAGGCGGATTCTTAGTTCATCCGTTTACCTTGGTGATGCTGCCTGACACTCTCTCACATCAGATGCCCAGATAAACACATTTTCACTACTAACAAAACATTGTCCTTTTGCGTTATAACTTCATTTTTTAATAAAAAACATAGAGTCTCTTTTACTTGTGATTCACCTCAGCAACTTTTTAAAATCTTGTATTTCTGATCAGTATTTGGTTTCATTACAGAACAGAAAGAATTTTTGGTGAAGTTTTGTTTGAACACAGCAAAAATTTCTGGTGACATTTTTATCAAACTAGCTCAAACAGCTTTAGGAATGAATTTGCTCTTTCTATCTTTTCTCGGTTCTTTGCCTGTTGCAAGTTCCTGATTTTTTATTTCTCTTTGTTCTTTTTTGGATATTTTAAAAACCATTTTTGTAGCCAAGAACACAAATGATTCACTGTCAGAGCTGTGCAAATAGCAAGTTTTCCACTTTAGTGGCCAAGCTGGAAAATGAAGGGTTAGTGAACTACATGCATTTGGAGCTGATTTGAAATGCAGTATTTCATCAGGAGCTAATTTTCACTCCCTTTAAGAAATCAGCTCGGCATCAAATAAGAGCAAACATTTCATTTTTCAAGGTCATGAATCCACCTCTCCTGATTTTTTTTGTTGTCTGAAACACTTTGCTGAGCTTTATTCCCCAAAACTGCACTCCATGGAGGTGAATGCAAGACTTCTGGGAGGAGAGATGATAATAGCACAGGATAAGGAAGAAGAAGCTTTCTGGGAAACAGATTTCCTGGGGCTGTAAATTAGGAGTGAGGCCAGGCTAGAGGATTAAGATTTGAGTGTCCTCATTTGTTTTGTGAGTTCATCCAGTTTTCTGGAGGATCTGCCTTTCTGTAATTAATGGGCCTGAAGCTCAAGGCTGAATGGGAAGCTTGTGAACAACCCTTTCTGGAGCCAAAGTTTCATAACCTTGGGGATCAGCTCTACTCAGCGTCAGTGTTGCTAAAAGCAAGTGGCTCCTTTTGTGGAGCTGCCAAGAGGAAGCACTCAGGACTGCTGGGAGAATGGAGTTCCAACTGCAATCTTAGAACAAAGACTTTGAATCCCTGAATTCCATGTGTCCTGTCCTTTTTGCTTCCCATCTCCTTCTACACGTTTCTCTCTGGCTCTTCTGGTTTCCTTCTTTTGCCCATGAGAGGCTTGATTAACTCCCTGAAGTTCAGCGTGGATGGACCAGCTTCTTCCCTCCTCTGCAGCCAGCAACAGGAGGTGGCATGGGCCTCCTTTGCTTTTTATATAAGTAGTATGAGGGTCACGTAGGAACATCAGTTTCCCAAATAATTATTATTACTAACGAGGCTCAAATGCACAAGGCCTTTTTGCATATGTGCTGCAGGTCTTTGTGGCTTCCTGGTGGCTTCTGAAGCAGACCACTGTGAGGTCAGATGGCCAGCATGTGGATGGCGTAAGAAGACAGGACCTGTTTCTCATACTCTACAGAAGTCATGGACTGAACCCTTTTCTTCATTCGTAATACAATGCCTGGGCTTTTCTTCACCATGCCATTCACTGTCATATCCTATGTCTACAGCATCTCCTTTCTCCTATCAGCAACAGTTTTTTCTTTTCTAAGCCTATTTCTTTCTGTTTACTTCATCATCCCTGCTTCTCTTTACAGGTTTTTTTAATGTTTTGCCACCTTATCTCTGTTTGTATTTTCAGTAACCTCAATCTTGGGGTGGGGGATAAGGACTAAAAATAACAACAAAATCCCTTACTCTTTTCATTTTTCAGATCAAAGATGACTGAGCAACCAAGGGGGAGAATTCAGGGCAGCCTTTGATGCACAGTATTGATGTTGGCTTAACATGAAAATCTCCTTGTGCTATATTTGGGCCAATTACCAGAGGTCCATACAATTAACCTGAGACACACTAGCTCCATGTGAAGCAATGAAATTTAAGGCCTAGGGAGGTTAATTCAAATCTTAGATGTTTCTATGATAGGAGATTACTTACCCTGTTCCTTTGTATTTGTTAGGAATCTTTGTGCTGAAGATTTTGATATTCTGTCGAAATTGTGCACTGGCAGTATGCCTCTCGCTGTGATATGTGATTGCCTGCCTGCGCTGCTGGACTCTGAGCACTGTAACTGGGCTGTTCCTACACTTGCAGTGCTTTTGCTTTCACATCTTCCAGCTTCTCATGAGAAACTCCTCCCTGACTTCTGAAATGGCATCTGAGCTTTGGCATCATTCTTCACAGCAGTGAAATACCACATAATCTCTTCATCATCCTGGTTCTGTTGGATTCTTCCTTTTTCTTCTTTGTACAGAGTTTCTGCTGACCAAGTTTTCATCAAGACAAGATGCCACACAGCAGAGGTGGGAAGTTCTCAGACCCACGTGCAGACTGACACAGCTTTGTCTCCAATGGATGCCAGGGTTTTCTAACTCCAGCCATTCCTCAGAAAACTCAGTATTTTCTGTAGCTGTGAACATAATTTTTCTGTAAATGAAAACAGCCTTTATTTCTCAGCTGCCCTGTAATGCAGTAGTACCAGTCCTGGGACCCTACGTACTACATGAGCTATATGATCTATATGAAAATAAGAGCTTCTGGTTTGGACAGGAACTCCTGACTGATCTCCAAAGCAGCAAGGGACTTCAAAGAAGGTGGAAACTAGGACAGGCTGTTATTATCGGGTTGTGTTTGGGTTGCATCACTGAGACTGCAGCCAGCAGGTGGAGAGAGGTGGTTTTCACAAGTCCACCATGCAGGACTTGTGACACTGCACTGGTATCCAGTTTGGGGCTCCCCAGTATCAGACAGCAGCAGGCTGGAGGAGAAAGCTACCAGACAGGGAGGTAGAGTGTCAGGAGGACATTTTTTTTTTTTAATTCTCAGGCCTCAGTGTGTAGTTCAGTTCTGTAGGACATCATGGCTCATATCCACAAAATGATGTATCCAGCTGCCTGGGTCTCTTCGGGACCATTGATTCAGAGCCACTGTGAGACTTGATGACCCTGGAGGTCCTTTCCAACCATAATGATTCTGTGATTCTGTGAAAAGACCCCCTCTGGGGCTTGCCTCCTTGGATCTGGCTGGTGTTTCCACAAGATCAGTTATGTGAACACCTGGAAGATGTCTCCCCCTTCTTCATACAATCCTCTCTTGTTGCTTACTTCGTTACAGCTGGCTCTTCCCATGCTTGAAGGCAGGACAGCCAATTTCTTGCCTCTCCCTCACCTTGTCTTTGGGAACAGAGCTGGTCACATTCATCTGTGCTCTGGCACAGGTTCAGTGCTACACTAGTCAGTCTCCAGAGCAGGAGTCTGGAGTTACAGTCCAGCAAGAATACTTGCCTTTGCAGGTGTCCTGAGACTCCTTCTGGAAGAGCACAGTCAAGGTCTGGACTGCATCAGAGCCGTATCCTGTACACATTCCCTCTCCAGGGGCTGAAGAAGCTCCTTTCATTTCTTATAGTCTGACACAGAGCCTGCTGGCACACACACCCATCCTCTTTTGTGGGCTGTCAGGCAACTAGCAATGCTTTTAGCTCCATCTGACAGGTCTATGGTCAGACCTCACTGGATAGCTGATGGGATTTCCTATGAGGACCTCCTCAGGACTTGAAGCTTTTTTCTGTGATCAGGTTTCTTCTGCCTGAGAAGGAAACATTCCTCTCGAGTCCCTGGGGCATAATCCTATAAATCAGTCATGGACACACCTTTTGTAGGCTGGAGGCTCCTTGTCTCTTTTTCCTTTCATACACTACAAGGCTATGATGAGAGCTTTATCAGCACTTCTACTTTTTGTCCTTTTTTTCCTGTTTGTACAGTCAGCTGTTTAATGGGTGGTGTGATCCCACCGGCTTGAAGAGAGCAACCTTTGTTTAGGTGGACTCAGATCAAATTTCAGATTGCTATTTGCATCACTGAGTTAAGCAGTGGTGATATGTTATCCTTAGTCCCTAGACTAAGAATAATACAGTCGCAGCTCAGACTTTTGCTGTACTTATGCTAAGGAACTCACCTCAGATTGAAGAGGTTTGCTTTCTGTCTTGGTCCTGCGTTAAAAAAATGCATAAAGAAACTTTTTACCTGCTTGTGCCTTGGCATTTGGCAGCCACAGATTTCCCTTGCCCTTCTCTTGTTTACTGTATCACCTTTTGTTATGTGTTTGACTTTGACCATATGGACAGAGATTCACTAGCTTGCTTAGCTGCAAAGCATTACACATACGCACTGACTGCGCTTTATCAATCCGAAATGTTTCGGAAGACTGTGTGGGTCATTACTTAGAGGATCATCAAAGCTGGGAGACAGATAATAAATAGTCCATTAAATCATCTAGCCCCACCCCTGGCAATAGGTGATCTCTTTTTCCACTCATCACTGAACATTTCACCTTGTGGAACCACTTCAAACCCAAGGCTGATGCACCATTGGGTTTATCAGCAACCTGCCAGTAGAATATGCAAAGGACAAGCAAGCGTCAGCCCTTCTTCCAGAGAAGAGCTGGGTCTCTGCCTTGTCTCTCACACCACGTATTGCCTTCATCACACGTTGCGGCAGGAACACCCAGGGCTGCATGGGTAGGGTGGCAAAGCAGATCTGTCCCCCTCAGGGGCAAGAGCTCCAGGTCAGGGCTCAGGCAGCCACAGGAGCTGCCTCTAAAAGGAGCTTGGTAAATTTGTCACTTTTCTTTCTATGTCAGTTTTGCAGATAAGAAGACTTGAGTCCCCAAGGCTCTCCATCTGTCACCTTTCATGAGCACTAAATAATTTAGTGAAGAAAGTCTTTACACATTCAGTGCTTCCTTCCTATATCTGACATGGCTCACCCAAAGCCCTCTTGAAAATAAAAATGCCTGAAAAGAAGTTTCTCAAAACAGTCTGAACTCCAAATATTTTTAGAGCGAACATCTTCTGACCTTTAGTCACTGCTCTTTATTAATGACAAATCTATCTAGCATTAAAACCAGAATTACATCTGTTGTAATAACCTTGTCTTTGTTAATTGTCTGTGCAGAAATTTGGATGTCTTAACAGGCAGAGTGAGTTTTTATTTGTTAAGCTCTTTATTTCTTTTTATATTCTGCTATTTTCTTAAGCATAGTTGCTAACTGCCATTTTTCTATGCAAAATCACTTCTTTTCCCATACTCCTCATGTTCTTTCAGTTTTATATAGAGAAGGAATAGGCTGCCTGACTTTCACATTCTAAATGCTCAAAAAAATGATCAGTATGTCTGGACAGCCAACTTGAGAAGTCTTCAGAGAAACCTGATTTGAGATGCTCAGTACTTTCTGAAAAAAAACCAACCTGAAAACCAGAAAACAAAAGACATGACACCGTCAAGGTATTTCAAGCAGGGAATCTACCACCACTGATGTTTCTGAAGGCTTTTATCCACTTTTCTTATGTCTTCTCTAAACACGAAGGATACGGATCACAACACTGCTACTTTTAAATACTCACAAATCTACAGTGTACCCATAACAGCGGTATTTGGATTGTGGGAACCAGTGATGGGACGCCTGATTTTTAGGCCCTGCCAAGAGGTGTGAGGTTGTTCATCCTGGAAGCCAGAGGAGGGTCCATTCTCCAAGGAGGGAGGTTGCTGGCAAGGAGGGATGTGAAGTCCTGCTGAGAGCTCCATGGTTGAGTGGACCTTCTTCCCAATAAAAACACATTTATATTCAAGGAAAGGGTTTGGACAGACTGTATTGAGTTTGCGTGGGAGAAAGGGACAGCACTGACTGCAGATGTTCAGAGAAGCTTCATGGAAAACTATTTTTAATGAGCCACAAGATGTATTTTTTGAACCTGAAAAAGCATGTTATTTCTCTGTCCAAGTTTAATCCGAGTGTATTTCTGAGTGTATTTACTCATCAGAGGCCCTGTTCAGCAGGTCCTTCAGCCCTCTGAAGTCCATAGGAGTTGAACACATGCTTCATATGGACATGCTGGAACGTGTCCAAAGAAGGGCCACGAGGATAATCAGAGGGCTGGAGCACCTCTCCTATGAAGACAGACTGAGAGAGTTGGGGTTAGTCAGTATGGAGAAGAGAAGGCTCCAAGGAGACCTTATTGTGGCCTTCCAGTATCTTAAGGGGGCCTACAAGAAAGCTGGCGAGGGACTTTTTAGGATGTCGGGTAGTGGTAGGTCTAGGGAGAATGGATCAAAACTAGAGGTGGGTAGATTCAGATTAGACATTAGGAAGAAGTTCTTCACCATGAGGGTGGTGAGAC